>JABAYD010009150.1:0-12292 GCA_014822095.1 Diplotaxis tenuifolia
AAAAACTCGTCAGGGGCAATCTTGTAATAATGAGAGAACTTGGGCTTCAAGTCGGCTAAGTCCAACTAATCTTCTCGCTTCATATCGACCGATGGTACTAGGTGTACATCGACCGATGGAGTATCTTGATTCGTCATCTTCTAATGAAGCGTCGTCGATCGATTACACAGGATGTGTATCGATCGATATGTGTCTCTGAATATCGACCTCATCGTCTGATCTTCATAGTCATCTCGGGAAAACTCTCTTTTAAGCTCCAAAAGGGCACCTAAATCATCACTTTACTCCAAAATGCTTCTGAACCTGAAAACATACCTAATAGACTCCAAAACATATATATTTATAGTAAAATCATAGAAATACCATGGCTAAAAGCGGGTCAAATTCATGGTATATCAGACAACGGAGGAGGCAGAGCAGGGGAGGCAGTGCGGAGGAGGCGGTGCAAAGGGAGACATGGAAATCTTAATACCCTTCCTCTAATCGTAATACCCTTCCTCTTTTAATAAAAACATGGAAATCTAATTTTACCCTTATTGATTTTGGATTATTATTATTTTAAATTTGATATTTTAAAATAATAAAAAAATTTCAATTTTTTGAATTTTCAAAATTTTAGATTTTTTTAATATTTTCAAAATTTAAAAATTTTGGATTTTTTTTTAATTTCAAAATTTAATTTTCTTGTACAACTACGTTATACTGGTTTTACTATTTACTTTAGTTCTATTAGTTATACTAGTTATTCTCAGTTTTTGTTTTACTCAGTTTTACCCAATTCTACTAGTTTTACTCAGTTTTGGTTTTACTCAGTTTTAATTCTACTAGTTCGGCAAAGTTGTACTAGTTATACTTAATTATATTTATACTAAGTTTTAATAGTTCTACTCAATACTAATAGGTATACTCAATTTTCCTAGGTATACGAGTTCTATTGAATTCAGATCTGTAAATAAAATCAAATAAATACACAAATCAAATACCAAAATAATAGATCCATCAGTTAAAACGAATAAGAAACATACTTAACTAAATAAAGAAAAATTCAGTAAAAGCCTAGAACTAAACAAAACAAGAAAAACCCTAAACTAAAAAGCCAAAAAGTTATTGTTGAAGTCATCTTTCTTTCTTCTTCTGAAGTGGTTGATTAATATGAAACGCAGCTTCACATTTAAACATGGAGGTACCATCACTAATGGCAGGTCTGTTATCTCTGTTCCTTTGGTAATTTTTGGCAAAAAGATCCAAAATCAATTGAAGAAGAGAAAATATAAGTTCTAAAATGGTGGAAAATAGAAAAAGAATGAGCAAAGGACAAAGAAAGATGAAAGAACAAAGACGAAGAGAGATGAAAGAGCAGAGGAGGAAGAGAGAAGAAAGAGCAAACGAGGAAGAGAGAAGAAGGAGAAGAGGCGTAAAATTGTTAAGAAGAAAATATGCCTTGTAAATTAGGGTAAAGGGTAATCGAGTAATTAATCTATATTTATGAATTATAAATAAATAAAAATTAAATACATTTAAGGTGGAGGAGATTTTAGCTTTCTATTTTAAATGTAGTGATATATGAGGTATTTTCTCGTGCGAAGGAGTTAGGGATGTTTTTGGGTTTTCTTCAGATTTAGTTGTTAAACCTGGTTTGTATGTAAAGCGGTTTAATTTTAAACCGAAAACATTTGTTATCTGGTATATTATAAATCAAAATCAATTGTAAACCGGATTTTTTATATAAACCAAAATCATTTGTTAACTGATTTCATTTATATACCAAAATAAGCTGTAAACTAATTTTTACTATTAAACCAAATTAAATCTCAAAGTTAATAATAATAATAATAATAATCAATTTTAATTTAATTTTTTTAGTGATTACTATTAATATTAATTTCAAATTTCAGAGCATTGAAAATATGTCATTATAAGTTGTTATGCAAAATTAAACGCTGTATAAAATAATTTAATATCTAAAATCCGACGCTATTATAACAGTTTAATATATCACATGATAAAAATCTATAATATCTCTATTTTCTATAGCTCATGAAAAATGCTACTACATAGGGGGTTCTATTATAGATGCGGCTATCTAACGTTTATAAAACCGATACAAAACCCTATAGTAGCGTGTTTTGGGTGCTACCAATGCCGATGTTTCTTGTAGTATGAAATAGTTTTTTGTAGCTGCATGGTCAATTTTGGGGAAAGACTTTGTTACAACTATACAGTCTTTGATTATGTTTGGATTTCTACCGACTAGGGTAAATTCTATAATCCTTTCTCTCATTCCAAAGAAAGTTCAAGCACAAACTATGAAATATTTTTTCCCCATTACTTGCTGTAACCTCATGTATAAGGTCACTTCCAGACTCCTCTCGAACAGATTAAAGAAAGTCATACCTCAAGCAATAGAGCCAAATCAAAGTTCTTTTCTCAAGCGTCTTGTGCTGTTGGAGAACGTTTGCTTAGCAACATACTGAATGGGTATGATTTTCCATCTATAGCTGATCGGTGCACTTTAAAGCTGAGTATTTCTAAAGCATTTGACACTGTCAAATGGAGCTTCATTGTCTCTATTTTGCATGTTATGGGTTTCCTTGAGTTGTTTGTACATTGGCTTCATCTGTGTATATCGACAACCTCATTCTATGTGTCTATCAGACATGATGTTCTTTATCTCCTTATTTAAATGTGATCATCAATAATGTCTTATGCAAGTTTCTCAACAATGCTGCATCTGAAGGAAGGTTTGGGTTTCATCCTACTTGCAAGGTAGTGAATCTCACAGATATACCACAGATTTTACCCACTTTTAGCCAATGCATATAAGGGTTTTAAGATATATTTACTACGGACATAGACTGTATTTAGAGCTTTTACAGATTCATGGACGTTTTGGACGAAAGTGATGATTTTGGTGTTTATTGGAGCCTTGTCTGTGCAGAACTTCAAAGACGCGTCAGATGTATAGCTATATATGGAGACCTTTCCACCGTTAGATTTTGCCCATCTTTTGATACAACATAGAAATTTGCGTTAGCTTTCCAATGCCACCGATTTGAGATATCCGCATCATGTAGCTGGAGTTATACCCGTTTTACTGACGATTGATCTGTCTGCCTCGCGAGACGTAACTGAGATGAAGGAGCATCGATTGATGGCACAGCCCTTGTGTCGATCGATGGTGATCCCAAAATGCGGGCTGAGTATATTTAAAGACCGGCTAAGGCCCAAAAGCAACCACAAATTACCAAGATCTCCTATGACGACTTGAAAACCTATTTATGTATTTCTAAGCCATTGTTGGCGGCTAGACGTTACCTAAGCTTTATTCTATTGATTGTTCTAGTTCTAGGAGAGAAAAGAGGAACTTCTTCAGAGTTCTCCTGGAACTCCTTTGGTTTTTATATTTATTTATCTATTCTATTTATCTATGCATCTATAATTTCTAAGACAAGCTTCATGTCTAAATAGATCCACCTGTTAGGTTTAGGGTTCAGATAGGTTATGAGGGATTAGTCCCAAATATAGAATTGCTAAGTTGTGTTATTCATCAATAGGATTGTTCTTACTGCTTGTGTTCTAGAGTTGTGAACTAGAACCCTGATCTTAGAATAATTAGGCACAATACTACCGCTTGGTCTTTTATCAGAATATATCTTTATTGTGCTAGAATTGCTAAAAACTTGCGACAACTGATTTAGGAAACCTAGTGAGCATTTTATCAACCATGCATAAAGCTTGGCTAGAAGCCGATCGATATTCATTTAGAATAACCGATCGACGTTTGCGAAAGGTGTATTGATCGTACTCCTATAGATTCATCGATCGATACTTTCTATTGGTCAACATGCGACAGCCGAGACCAATAGATCTAGTTTCGTTTAGAAATGCGAAAGCTGATAGACATTTACCCTAGTTGAGCTCTAATATATCCTCCAAACAACCTTGGCATATATATATATATATATATAATTCTGATTAACTGAATAAAAACCCTAAGTCTAACAACCAACCTTCCATCAAACTACTAATCAATCCAACCAACTGCCTTGCTTACCTTGTTTACTTTATTTATTATTTATTAATTATTTGCCAAACTTAATCATAAATTATTTAGATCTATTGTGTGCCCTAGCTCTCTGTGGATGATATCCCTATGTACTACAACGAACCTCTTATTTGAGAGAGTAAAGTCACTCTTTAGGACAATTTCAGTGATATCAGATTTGGCACCGTTGCCGGGGAGCTTTAACCGCCATTAGATCTTATCTTGTTAGATTTAGTCTATGTTATTTTATTGCATAAATTAAAAAAAAAATATTTTGTTTCATGTATATATATCTTAGTACCTGGAACAATGAGAAGAGGGACGTTAGGTCCTTTAAAGAAGGAGCTCGCTTATTCACGCACGATGCATAATTCTAAGAGGGAAGTCGACACCTCCATGCAGCAATCGCTAGCAAAGAGAAGCGAGTATCGATCGACACAAATACTTCAACGTCGATCGATACAAACACCTTGAAGTCGATCGACACCAACATCGCAACGTCGATCGACACTACTTGTGAGAAGACAGAGGAGATCAAAATTCTCATACATTAGGCTGGTGAGAATGGAATCTTATGAGACGAAGAAGGTCGTCCTTGAAACAACGCATGACGATTGATTAATGCACATGTTTTGTGATCCCTACTGTTGTTGATGTTGCTGAGATGCATGACTTCATGATGAGCCATGAATGGTACGATTTTGTAGCTCAATGCCCCTTCCTGAATCTTCCTCACCAAGATCCTTAGAAACACATCGAAGAACTTGTGGATTTAGTCTCACGGAGCGAGCAGAATGAAGTTTCTGAATGCCACATGCTCTGTAAGCTCTTCCCTTATTCTATCTCTGGAGAGGAATTTATTTGGTTCAACCAACAACCAACTGCAGCTAGGATCTCTAATCTCCTGTGAGGACATTGAAAGAGCCTTTCTCTACGAATTTTTGGATGACGTTGCAGCAACTAGAAAAAAGGGATATAAATGATAAGGGGGTTAGACTCATATAAATTCGGGAGATAAATGATAAGGGGGTTAGACTCATGGAAATTCGGAAGATAAAGAATAAAGAATATGTTCCAAGACAGTTGGCCGAGTACGTTATGGGAAGATTTAATGAACATCATGGATCTGGAGAGTCGAGCAGAAGAAGAAGCTGGTACTGGTGATACGACCTCAACATCAATCGATACCATGACCTCACCGTCGAACGACATTGTTTATTTGAGGACGATCGACACTATTCTCCAACCGTCGAATGGAACTGTTCAGCCGAGTACAATTCACTATTAATTGGAGCGATGTTCATTGCGACACTGTTCATTGTGGTATTGTTCACGCCGGTGCCGTCCATAGCCGTCAATCACAGTGGATGAACAGTGTCGATCAACACTGTTAATCCATTGTCGATCGTCACTGTTCATCCATTGTCGATCATCACTGTTCATCATGTGTCGATCGACACTGTTCACCCAATGTCAATTGACACTGTTCATCCACTGTCGATCGACACTGTTCATCCACTATTGATCGACATTTTTCATTTGGGTATTGTTCACTGTGATACTGTTCATCGAGGTACTGTTTATCCGAGTACTATTTACCGAGTACTGTTCAACTCAACCTTTGATCGACACTGTTCATTCACCGTCGATTGACACTGTTCATTCACCATCAATCGACACTGTTCATCTGGCGTCAAATGATATTGTTCAGCACGGTACTGTTCATCTCGGTATTGTTCATCGTGACATTGTTCAGCGCGGTTCTTTTCATCCTGAAACAGTTCATGCCAACATTGTTCATCGTGGACAGTATTTTCAACATATTGCAGACTCGACAATGAATACAGAGAAATCACCATGGAAGATTTATTCTAGTTAGAATAATTCTTGGAGTTAGAGGATGGAGAAAAGCTTGAAGATTAGGATGTTGATAAATATATCACTATGGATGACTTCTTAGAAATAGAGGGTTTCTTAAAGAAATTGGATGAAACACAACTTGAAGATTTGGGTAAGAACACGGAGTAGAAGCTTGATGACAATCAAAAAGACTCGGGAAGGGATCTGGAGACTTCGCCAAAAACTAACATCGATCGACCCCAACCTGATGAAATATATCTATGCCCACCTCATCGCTTCGATCGACACCCAAACATGGATGAATTAAAGAGTTGCATGGTTGAACTGGAGCCGACTAAGGAAACATAGTACAAGTTTGGGGCTTTGCACCTTGTTGTCCTGGAACATCTGAGACAACGTATATGTGCAGAAGAAGCTAATGGGCTTCACAAAAGAGTAAAATGATACATGACCCTGAGAAGATTGTGGTACCATGTGCAGTATTTTAAGTTGATTTTTCTAGCCTACCAGATAGACGTTCACATCTAGGTTCCTACAATGGGTTATTTGATGATCATATGTATGCAATAGCTTCTCAGAGAGGGTTGAGATGTAGAGCTGAAGTCGATAAAAGCCGAGCAGAAGCAGCATCGATCGACACAAACCACATACCATCGATCAACACTAGACATATAATATAGCATAATTGGTTCGATGTGTGTGGAAATCGTTTTGAACAGGACACCACCACAAAATCAAACAATTATGGGGAAATAAGAGGAAAAGTGGAAGAAGAGAAAAAGGACCAAGGGTAGTCCCCAGTTATCATTGATTCCTCACTTCTAAGAATTTGCCAAATAATCCAGAGAGCGCAGCAGATGCTTCGTACAGCCATTTGCAATGCTTCGAGCACTTCTTATTGCTGAGATGATAGACAAAGGAGAAGAGTCTATGGAAGCTTTCACAAAAAGAATGATAAAACTTCAAAGATTAGACATGGAGACTTGTTTTTGAGCAAGTTCTCAATATTATCCGGACTGATCAGATCTCCAGAAGTCACGCTAATGACTAAACATAAGCGTTGAGTGGGAGGCAACCCCTCTTAGGTTTGTGTTAATTTGGTTTATTTTTTTATTGATTTTTTTTTGTTTTTCTTTATTTCAGATAAAAAAATGTGAACAGTGAAGTTACTGTAGTAGAGATATTGTAGCAGCAATCGACAATGTTGCAGAACCGACGAACTATACTGTAGCAGCACTGTTAATCGACAATGTAGCAGTCCCGTCAAGCGACAATGTAAATGCATTACTGTAGCAGGCTACTGTTCATAAAAAATATTTTTTATTACTACTTTCTATTTGTTTTTTTTATTTATTTCAGACATGAGGATGACGAGTTCTCCAACAAGCATCGATCGACGGCTGGCCAACGTATCGATCGACATAGTATCACGAGCATCATTCGCCACTTAATTGTGTTGATCGATCTTCATTGCCAGCAAGCATGTATACCGTTTGTTCTTGTTAAATTTAGTACTTATAATTTCTTTTCCCACCAATCTTAGTCTGTATAACATTGGAGAGAGTGATGTTTAAGTCTCGGGGAGGTTCTACTAATATGGTGTTTTATATTGAGTATATTAAAAAAAGAGATCTCAGTAGACGATTGCTTAGCACATCAACTGATGAGACCAGCCAGGTATCGATTGAAAGCACTTCAGCAACAACGATCGATTGTCTCTTCATTGTGTCGATTGATTGCTCTAGCCATCAACCGATGCGATCATATCGATATCAATCGACAACACTTCAGATCCAATGATCGATTGTCACTTCATTGTGTCGATCGATACTGACATCAATGAACATGTTATCATTCTTACTTGTTACATTGTGTACTTATGATTTATTTATCCCCATAACTCCGACTAGATATATACTGGGGACAGCGTACTTTAATTCTGGGGGGAGATTTAATGATATATGTTTTATTTTGAGTTTTATTATTATAAAAAAAGTAGCAGAAAGTTCGAGATTACCATCGGTCGACACACATCACCTAGCATCGATCGACACTCCTTCCGGAGTTTGGTAATCAAAACTTTCTCTACCACTTTTACATATGATTTAATTTTTCCTAACCAAACCGGGACTGGATAACACTAGGGACAATGTTATTTAAGTTTGAGGGAGGTTCTATGATGCTTTTACCTATTTTGATCTTTTATTTTCTATATTTAATTAATTTTTACAAAGTTTTTATAGAGTCAAGAAGGGGATTATGATCGTATTTAACTGTTTTCTTATTATCTAACCACTCTTTAGCACCATTCTTAGATTTACTAACTGCAGAGTATACTAGAGATACTAAAGTGGATCATCATGTCATTAGATCACACTTGCTCAGAAAGTTTGAAGGACCCGAAGCTGGCCTCCAACCTAATATTGACTTATTTGCTTGATTTGGGGTTTGGCATATATTAGATCGGATTCCTTCTCTAAGTCTGGAAGGTAAAAAGTCTGTGTGTTTTTGATTCCCTTCTCTCTCTCTCTCTATTCAACATCTAAAAGAGTAAATATTGAAATGATTTCCTGAGATGCAGAGGGGTAGGTACATTACCTTTGACCCCAGTATTCTAATTCAAAGGAATGATCACACATCGATGGTAGCGAGGGGTGGGTACATTACCGATATAGAAAACCCAATAAGATGAACAAGGTGGACTGTATCAGAATCTTTGTTCATTTGCAGTGGGTTATAAAAAGATTCATAGAAGAGAGAGAGAAAAAGAAAGAAGAAAAAATCCTGAGAAGACTACCTGTGTATTCAGATACTTGCAGGGGTAAGAGTCCATGTGTCTTTTGATCTATATTCCCAAAGTAAAGCTTGCACTCTTATTTATGTAAGAAGTGAGGTTAGTCGAGGGGTGAGCCAACTGTTATTTGCGAAGTTGCTGGTAGGTTGAATTTGGTTGATAAGCTAGAATACAGTATATAAAGTATCTCAGAGGTCAGAACTTATTTGATGTGGTTGCAACATAGTAGAGGTGACAGTAGTAAGTTAAATATTTTGTGAGTCCTTGTTGTTTTCAAACCTCTTTCAGAGAGACTGCCTGTTTGTTTTGCTTGAGTACAAGCAAAAGGGTAAGTATGGGATATTTTGATGTGCCATGGATTTTAGGCAAATACGAGGATCAGTTTGTAGTACTTAGGGATCAAATCAACAAGGATTGTGGGCACACAATAGACTATAGATGTTAAGATTAAGCTTGGCGAACAATGTGAAAGCAGTAAATAAATCAAAGCAAGGTGAACAAGGCAGTTGTTCGGTTGATTGATTGAGGTTTGTAAACAATAAAAATGAAAGCGCTAGACTTAGGGATTTATCAACCAAAAGATTCAAAACTACAATTCAAGGATGCTAAGGGTTTTATAGATTCAGTTCTAGAACTCAATTTTAATAAGTAAGTAATCCAGCTCTCGCATGCAATTACTAATCAGATGTCGAAGTCCAGTCTCAGTTGTCGCTTGTTGACTTCGATCGAGCGTCGATCGATGCTATGGCCAAAGTGTTGATCGATGCTTCTTCTGACAAGCATTAATGACCTAATCGGTTATGTTCAAATAGATTCCTAAACAACCTCTCGTATGCTCCTAGTTATCTAATTGAGCAAAGTTCGGGTTCCATTAATTGATTGCACTTTCGTGCCTCTCAATTGTCATATGATTCTAGGTTCAAACAGTTAGTCACACTGTCGTGCTATTGTACCAGAGAAGAAACGTAATTCCTCTTTGCTGCTTTTGGCACTGATAGGCATCTACTTAAAAAAGAAAAGAAAATTACCGAAATAACTTAAAACAGTAAATAAAACCTATACCAAACCTATTAATCAAGTCTAATGGCGAACCGTTGCTCCCTGACAACGGCACCAAATTTGATATCACTTAAATTACCATAAGGTGTGATTTACTCTCGCAAATAACAGGATCAGTTGTAATACTTAGGGATCGAATCCACTGGGAACATGGGCGCTCAATAAACTATAGATGATAAGATTAAGCTAGGCAAACAATGTGAAAGCAATAAATAAATGAAAGCAAGGTGAACAAGGCAGTTGTCCGGTTTATTAATTTAGGTTTGTAAACAATAAGATGAAAGCGCTAGAAATAGGGATTTATCAATCAAGAGATTCAAAACTACAATTCAAGGATGCTAAGGGTTTTATATATTCAGTTCTAGAACCCGATTTTAATAAGCAATCCAGATCTCGCATGCAATTACTAATTAGATGTCTAAGTCCAGTCTCAGCTTTCATTTGTTGACTTGGATGAAGCGTCGATCGATGCTATGGCCAACGAGTTGATCGACTTGGATTGTTTATGTTCAACAAGATTCTTAGACCAACTCTCGTATTCCTAGTTATCTAATCTAGCAAAGTTTGTGTTTCGTTAATTGATTGCACTTTCGTCCCTCTCAGTTGTCCTATGATTTTAGGTTCAAACAATTAGTCACACTGTCTAGCCATTCTAACTATTCCAGATCCTAGTATTACAAATCACCCTTGTGCAGAGATCTATAGGTATTCAAGCAATCTTAATTGATTATTAGTTTGACATTAAGCTCATGAAATACCTAAATCTAACAAGATGAATTACTCAGACACGAAAGCAGTAACACAAATAATAGATAAGAAATCAATGATAAAACCAATGGAATTCCAAGCAATCTCTGAAGGAGAATTGATCTTCTCTCTAACCCTAAAACAAGAATAATGAATAATATAAAGTGCAGCCGTCAACAATGGCTTTAAGTCGGATATGGGTTTCTTGGTTTTGGGCTTAAGTCAGTCTTGAATATACTCGGCCTGCATTCTAGGATCACCATCGATCAATACCAAGGCTGTGCCGTCGATCAATGCTCTTTCAGCTCCTCGAAACCTTCGTCTCGTGAGGTAGACAGACCACTCATTAGTAAAACGAGCATAATGTCTGCTACAAGATGCTAGTTGACCTTAAACCGGTGCACAATCTAATGGTGGGAAGTTCTCCATCCATAGCTAGACATCTGGCGTGTGTGACCAGTTATGCAAGTTGATCAATGCTCTTTCAGCTCCTAGACACCTTCGTCTCGCGAGGTAGACAGACCACTCATCAGTAAAACGGGCATAATGTCTGCTACAAGATGCTGGTTGACTTTAAACCGGTGCACAATCTAATGGTGGGTTCTCCATCCATAGCTAGACATCTGGCGCATCTTTCCAGTTATCGTAAATAATTTAGAACAATAAATAAAACCTATACCAAACCTATTAATCAAGTCTAATGGCGAACCGTTGCTCCCTGGCAACATCACCAAATTGGATATCACTCAAATTTCCATAAGGTGTTATTTACTCTCGGAAATAAGAGGATCAGTTGTAGTATTTAGAGATCGAATCCACTGGGAACATGGGCACTCAATAAACTATAGATGTTAAGATTAAGCTAGGCAAGCAATGTGAAAACACTAAATAAATGAAAGCAAGGTGAACAGGGCAGTTGTCCGGTTAACAATAAGATAAGCGCAAGACTTAGAGATTTATCAATCAAGAGATTCAAAACTACAATTCAAGGATGCTAAGGGTTTTATAGATTCAGTTCTAGAACTCAATTTTAATAAGTAATATGCAATTACTAATCAGATGTCTAAGTCCAATCTCAGCTTTCATTTGTTGACTTGGATGAAGGGTCGATCGATGCTATGGCCCACGAGTTGATCGACTTGGATTGTTTATGTTCAACAAGATTCTTAGACCAACTCTCGTATTCCTAGTTATCTAATCTAGCAAAGTTTGTGTTTCGTTAATTGATTGCACTTTCGTCCGTCTCAGTTTTCCTATGATTTTAGGTTCAAACAATTAGTCACACTGTCTTGCCATTATAACTATTCCAGATCCTAATATTACAAATCACCCTTGTACAGAGAGATCTATGGGTATTCAAGCAATCCTAATTGATTATTAGTTTGACATTAAGCTCATGAAATCCCTAAATCTAACAAGATGAATTACTCAGACACGCAAGCAGTAACACAAATAATAGATAATAAATCAATGATAAAACCAATGGAATTCCAATCAATCTCTGAAGAATAATTGATCTGCTCTCTAACCCTAAAACAAGAATAATGAATAATATAAAGTGCAGCCATCAACAATGGCTTTAAGTAGGATATGGGTGTCTTGTTTTTGGGCTTAATTCAGTCTTGAATTATACTCAGTGATATTACTCTAATTACCGTAAGGAGTGAATTACTCTCATCAAAAGAGGTTCACTTGTAGTACTTAGGGATCGAATCCACAGAGAGCTAAGGAACACACTAGATCTAATAGTGATAATTAATCTAGGTAAACAAATAATAAAATAAAAC
>JABAYD010009154.1:0-17842 GCA_014822095.1 Diplotaxis tenuifolia
CACATCATCGATGTATTTCACACAAGGCTATACTTTACATAACTATGACTATGGTAGACATTGGACGACAAGTAATTATAAAACATGTGTGATAGGTGAAACATATTTCTACGGGATATTGCAGGAGATTTATGAAGTTCAATTCCCAAGATTATTGAAGCTGAAATGTGTCATCTTCAAATGAAGGTACAACAAATTTGAGCCTTTCATATTAGCTTCACAAGCGGACCAAGTTTGTTTCATTCCATACCCTCAAATGACAACCTTAGGAATAAAATGGTTGGCTGTTATCAAAATTACACTTCGTGGACGAATAATCACTGGAGGAGAACCACCATGACACGAGGAAAACAGAAATGATGACATCCTACTCATTGATCCGCATAATCGTGAATACGAAGGTGTCCCTGATCATACAACAGACGAAGCTGTTAAAATACGAGTTTTACAAAGATGATGATATTTCTAGTGATGCGGAGAATGTCAATGATGTATCCGAATGATGTTGTAGTTTTTAATATTAATGATTTTAAGAATTAATTATGTATGTCTTCAATTTATTTAATCACGAAAAATGAAGTAGAGTTTGAGTTAGAAAATTCATTGTTGTTCATTTGGGAAGTTGGGATTTGGGATTTAGGAAGTAGTAGAGGTTATAAGTTAAGGAAGTTGAGGTTTAGGGTTTGAGGTTTAAAATTTAAGGGATATACAAACCTTTCCTCGTAAATAAAAAGAACGGACTCGTTAAATCCTCGTAAACTTCACAATATAATTTTCCTCGTAAATCCACCGTGAGGTGAAAACACGGGATGGGTATTTCCTCATAAAACCTTCGTAATAAAAAGACGGGACTGGTTAAATCCTCGTAAAGCGCACGTAAGCTTTCCTCATAAACACTCGTAAATAAAAAAGCGGGACTCGTTATTTCCTCGTAATATTACGAGGGTTTTACGAAGAAATATAAACACGAGACTCGTTGATTCCTCATAATATTATGAGGGTTTTACGAGGAAATATAAACACGGGACTCATCATTTCCTTGTAATATTAAGAGGGTTTTACGAGAAAAATAAAATCCCTATATAAGTTGAGCCATCTGCTTTCTCCCATTTGTAGCAATCTCCTCTCATTTTCCTCTTAAGGTTATGCTATCTAATTCCTATCTAGTTAGTTAGGTGGTTAGTTTATAGAATTTAGATTAGATTGTTTAGTTTAGGGAATTTAGATTAAGTTGTTTAGTTTAGGGAATTTAGAATAAGTGGTTTATTTTTTAAATGTTTTTAAAATGTTACTAATATATTTATGTTTTTTTTAAATTTTTTTTTAAAATTTAGATGGTTAGAGCGCAAAAGCTTAAGGCTAAGACGCGGCCGCCGCCTGCCACGAGTCATTATGGCTAGATGTTTGGCCGTGAGCCTGGTCCTCGTACAGGCGCATCATCTTCTTCAGCTTCCGGTTCTTCGGTTCCGGATATTGTTCCCGACTCTCAGTATTCTCAGAGAGTTCTTTATTCGCCACCATTCCCCCGTTTGATGCACCACCCGCACATCATCGTCATATTCCCCAGGAGGTTCCTCCTCCTCCTGCTCCTCCTCCTCCTCCTCCTCCTCATGCGGTCGGGGTTCATCCTGATTTGCAAGTGCCGCCCACTGCTCCATATGCCATGTACACCGTCGAGGAACTTCTCGCTCAGCTAGGCAGAGAAGGTTTACCACTCTTAAATCCTCTATGACCAGACAACACTTATTGGTATGTTTCCTTTTTAAAAGTTTTTGAATTTATAACAACATTAACAAATTAATACTTTTAATTTGTTTTTTGTTCATGTTTGGGGTTGACAGAGTGTCGCTTAGAGCGTCACCGAGTGTATCAAAGGCTACTTCCCCGATCCATCTCCAAACTGGAAAACGACCACCCCCCCCCCCCGCCACACCAGAAGGACGTGGTTCAAAATGTACGTTGTAAGACCATGTGAAACGGGAGTACGTCGGGAGTCCTTAGCGTATTAACCTAGGTAGATTAGCTTAGATTAATATTATTTGAGATGAAAAAGCTACGGATCAATCCTTAAATAGGGATTTCTCGGACTTGATCCTTAGCAACATGTCGTTTTGTGATTCGTAGCATAAGTGAGATTATATACTTGTAAATAATATCAATTTCATGTTCTAGAAAATTTGAACTTATAGAGAATTTTAGGTCTTGTATTGAATTTGAACTTACATGCAAGTCTTCCATAATTCAAAATATTTGGAACAAATTTTTTTAAAAAAAATATTTTTTTATTCCTAAGGACTCCAAATCGGAAAACACCATTGCACACACCATTTTTATTACAATCCTTAACTATTCAAAAAGTAAAAAAAATAGTATTCTAATCCTAAGGACTCCTCTCACAATCTCACCATTGCACATGCTCTAAGTGATTAGTAACTAAAAAAATATTTTTAATTATTAAATTTTTTTATTATTGTTAAACTAATTATTAATCTAATATTTTTTGTTACAGCAAAAATGGCGTTGGTCCATAGGATTGAACGAGCGGGTGAAGCATGAGCTTTACCAGAAGGTGAAAGCACAATTGCTAGACATGGCCTCCAACTAGAAGGGCGGTTATAAAGTGGCTGGTTATGAGAAGGGGAAACCCGATTGCCTCACATATTCAGCTGCTCTGTTAACCGTTTGACGGAAGATGAGTATGACAACACGAAGATGCTTCACTTTACAGGTCGACACCACAGGTCGAACACGTCACGCCGGAATCCGTCTAGAAATGGTAAATATTTTAATAACAATATATATATATATATATATATATATATATATATTGTTAATTAATTTTTTAAATAATATTTTTAGGCTAAAAAGACAGGAGTTCTTCCATCTCTCAAGCATCTTTACGAGAGGACCCACAAGAACAAGGCTGGGAAATTTGTAGATCCTAAGCCCGAGCGAATCTACAACGAGGTTAATGCTTGGATTGAAGAGCGCCAAACCCATCTGACTCAGCAATCTCCCGATGGGACACCCGTCATATTATCCACACCTGAAGTGGATCGGGTCTACGAGGAGGTAATTTTGTTTTCTTATTGTTATTATTCATTTAATTTATTTTTATCATTAACTAGCATTAATCTTTTATTTAAAGATCGTCTCTAAGAAAAAAGGGACGTATTGTGGGGATTGGTTCCATTAACGAAGTCTCAAGAGCGACATCGTCTTATGCTCAGCAACAGGACGATGAGACTGCTCAGCTGTGTTCGGAGTTGCAGGGGACGCAAGCTCAAATGGGTTCTCTCGAGAGTTTTCTCGACATTTTGGGCGGTTGGATATCCGTAATTGGAGATGATGTTGCATCAGAGGCGGGTACAGCTAGGGATTCCACACCCAGAACCACCGTGACAACCACAGCCAAGCCGCCAGGAGGAGGACGACGAGGAGATCGAGAGAAGGAGTGAAGACTTCGTCCGGCAGTTTCACGACCAACACCCCTAGTTTTTTTTTCTTTTTATTGTATTATAAATTTAAAACTTAAATCTTTATGCAAACATATTTTACTTTTTTCTATTATTTAAATTTAAATTTTTAATTTTTAAAAATAATTTCTTTATATATTTTGATAATACTTTTAATATAGGGGAAAAGGAGTTGAAGTAAATTCCTCGTAAATTTATGGGGAATTTACTAGATTTCTCACGTAGATTCTTCGTAAATTTATTAGTCTTTAACAATAACATATCATGTATTTTACGAGGAAACTTTTACGTTGCCTTTACGAGGATTTTACAAGTATTTATTTACGTGGTTTTAACGAGGATAAGGTTGCGAGGGTTTTACGAGGAAATGTTTACGTGGCTTTAACGAGAAAAAGTTTGCGAGGATTTTACGAGGAAATGTTTACGTGACTTTAACGAGGAAAAGGTTATGAGGCTTTTATGAGGAAATACTTTAGATTCCTTTACGAGGAAACCGCGAGGAAAGCCGCTTTACGACGAACGATTCACGAGGATTTACGTTTCCTTGTTATTTCTTCGTAAACCCTCTTTTACGAGGAAATAACGAGGAATACACGTCCTAGCTATATTTTTGTTTTCTTGTAGTGTATTCTTGCAGATGCCAAAGACATATGAGGTGGTGTTGCTGTCCATGTTTATGGAGCCATGTATGAGGTATCTCAAAGTCTCATCGATATCATGTGTGAGTTTAGTCCTGGTGATCCTAACTATGATATGTAATTGGAGAATCTGGATTTGGTTGTGTCTTTCCTCACTTATGGTCATCACCGACGATGGGAAGGAATGTGCTTGAAGTTTCTCACAGCCACGAACCAGGTCCTTTACAAGCTGTGTTGCTTAAATTGGATGTCCACGATGAATTACACATCCATGAATCCTGATCGGTTGAAGTATCTCTTTGCACTCCACCACAACAAGCGTTCTGATTTCTGTATCATTGCATATGAGAAGCTCTTGCAAATGGCCAATACTGCTGATGACGTTCAAAGAAGGATTGGATTTCCGTCCCTAATTCAGCAGATTCTAAACTTTCAGCGAACTGTTCCTCGACGTGAAAAAGATGAAGAGCTCACAAGATATCATACTGCTCTGATTAAAGATGGCAAAGCAGGCAGAGGGACAGAGGGAGTTTGTCAACCACCAAATCTGGCTAATGATCTATAGAAAGTCATTGATGATCTTCGTGCTATTCAGCTCAGGAGTTAAAGTAAGTGTTCGTTTCTTTTGTTTTCTCAATGATTACTTACGATGTCTTTTATCTAATTGTGCATTCAACCAGGGGGAGAATATGTTGGAGAAGTACCAGTGCACATCATTTCAGTGCTTGATTCCTAGTGTTTGTTGTTTAAGACTTTGCGATGTATCATCTTAAACTTTTGTTTTTTATTGTGGTTTTCATTGGAATCTTTTGGAATCATGTTATTAATGTCATTTGTGTGCTTTGTGTTTTGGATACGATTTTTTGATTTAGGTGCTTGAGTTCCACATTAAGATAAATGGGGGGTGGGGGAGAACGTGAGCTCGGGACCTGAGTGTTTGGACAAGTGAGTTACACAAACAAGAGTTTGTGTTAAACATGATGAGCTTAAGGTGTGAGCAAATGACGTGTGTGTTACACGTGTCAGCGGGAGTGTAACACATGATGCTAAATACACGGAAGCATAACTACCCAAGATTCTAGGAGGTTTACCGGTTGGCAAACGAGAAGATATTGGGGATATTTATGCTTATCACAAGATATATGGGTGTGGGTATATATGTGGGGATAAGACTCTTCAATTAGGTTACGGCCTAGAGGTTATTTTGTCATCGAGTTTTAGAGAATGTTCTGAGATGCGATCGTGTTTAAGCAACTGGTAAGATTGTCCTCACCAGGGTGATCTCGTTAGATTAAAAATTAGTTTGTCTCAAGTCAAATGTGACGCTAAGTAAACCGGATTAAACATCTAAGAAAATTGTTTAAATGATATTTAATATACAAAGTGTTTTTTTTGTATTGCTTATGTTCTGTCTATTATTGGTGTCCATACAAATTTACATATCTTTCTATTTTATTATTTTCCTCAGTTAATTTTTACAACTATATTTACCAAACATATATAAAAAATCTCACATATAAAATTTATTTTTTACAAATACATTCTAACCAATCATCTTCATAATATTGTAAAATTGTGTATATATACTTGTGGACCAAAGGAAAAAAAATCTAACAATATTAAAAGTTGAATAAGATCAACATCTAGAGTGTCCATGTCCTCACAAATAATCATCCAATCATAAAATTTCATTTTGACACGTCATATATGGCTCAAATATATGGACTTCTGTATGAGTTTTATGCAATCACTCTGCCTCATCCCAACCTATGTAGAGAACGGACAGAGAAATCTGTACGGTTTCAAGCTTCAGACTTTTTCACTTCATCTTCTCCAACGTATGATTTTGTTTGGCTTGTCTAACATTCTCAATCAATGATGATCTTAAACCCATTCTTCAATGGTTTTTCCACTTCTCCTTGATCCTTCACCTATATAAAGCTCTATGTAAAAAACTAAATCAATCCAAAATCAAAATCTTCTCATCTTCCATTCCTTCCACCATCTCTCATAATTATATATTCACCCATAAAGTGACTAACAATAGATCGATTTGATTATTTGATTCAATTTCATTACCTCCACTCCAGTTCCAAATACAATTTTCCATTACCATTCTCTACCTCTCTTAGCCAATCAGTAAAAAAAAAATAACCTAAGAAAGGTTGATTCTCTCCACCTCCCACGACGGGCAATCTCACTTCTTCCTGCCGTTGCACTAAATCCTACCGGCGATCGATCATTGCTACCGTTAACTCTCATCCGTCCGTGAATCTCTCCACTGTCTCGAGTCGTTTCGATTTCTCCTTTGTGATTCGCCTCCTCCTAAGGTTTCTCTCTCCCCCGATCATCTCTGCTACTGCCACCAAGTTCTCAAGATTTTTCGTGAGAAGATCTCAAATCCTAACTCTATCTCGCTGGAGTTCGCGAATCTACAGGTTACATATTAACTTTTAACTAGGTTTACTTTATTTCTGTCTGGACTTAGAATCACCTTCTATGATGGCTAAAGAAATATTGTTTGAACCTTATCCTTTGTGAAAGTTTTGACTTTTAGCTGATCCAACGAAAAGCTTTCAACTTCTTTACCTCCCCTGTGCACTGGTAACGGTAGAATTTGATTAATTTCGACTCAGCGTTTAGCCTTTACTGTAATTTAAAAAAACTGCAATTTCATGTGAGTAGGTGTTAGTTTCGGATTCATCTGTTACGTTTATGATGATCCGATAGAAAAGTTGGTGAAAGTTGTTTAATTCTTTCTCACTGAGTTCTTTTGAAGAATCTGTGAACAGTCAATGATTGCAGTACTAACTCTATTGTTTTTGCTCTGCATTAGTATATATATGATTTCAAGGTCGATTCTTTGGATCAACTCCTGACACGGGAAGAGGCAAAGAAAGATGTGGAAGAACATCACACATGGTTTCCACTTTGTCAAAGGCAGGTCAAGCCATCCCATGGAGGACTACGTAGTTTCCAAATCAAGAAAATTGATGGACATGAACTTAGTTTATTCGCGATCTTTGATGCTCACTTGGGACATGATGTAGCCAAATACTTGCAGACTAATATTTTTGACAACATTCTTAAAGAGGTAAAAACAAATCTTATTTTGAAGCCTTAAGGTAAAATCCTATGTGTGACTGACATTTCAGAAGGAGTTTGGACTGAGATGGAGAAAGATATAAGGAACACGTATAGATCAACTGATGCAGTAATCTTGCAGTAGTCTCTAAAGCTTGGTAAAGGAGGCTCAACGCTGTAACGGGGATCCTAATCGATGGTCGGAAGCTTGTGGTTGCTAATGTTGTAGACTCGAGAGAAGTTATGTCTAAGAATGGTGTGGCTCACTAGCTCTCAGTTGATCATGAACCAAGTTAAGAGATAAAATATATAGAGAAACGAGGTGGCTTTGTATCAAATATTCCAGGTAAATAGTTGTGTATATATATGCATTATTAGAATATAGTTACGGTGTATGTATTAACTTTTATGAAGTGTTGCAGGGGACGTTTCACGAGTGGATGGATAGTTAACGGTTGCTAGAGCGTTTGGAGATAAGAGCTTAAAGTTACATCTGAGCTCTACCTCTGAAGCACCAAGTGATTGATGATCAGAGTGAGTTCTCAACAAATTCATCTCCAACTCTAACGAGCAGGTACCATTCATGATTTCAACATATTTTAAGATCTATCCGATTCTCAAAATTAGAATTATTATTTGCAGGAAGCTGGTTGTAATCAGTTTGTAATGTATACTGTTTCTCCGAGCAATTACTATTTTTAACTATGTCTGTAAATTTGTTATTGGCATTTAGCTACTCTTACACACAATCTAAATGGATATATCTTTTCCTGATCCTCTTTGGCAGTTGAAATGCTTTTCTTTCTTTGTGTTGGTCGCATGGTTGAAGGTGGGCATTTCCGGGAGTTGCAGTCTATAATTGACTTGCTTCCAGTGACAGACAAACCAAATGAAGTGAATATGGAAACTGTAGTTTCAGACGTCCCTAAGAAGAAAAGAAAAACATGTGTTTTCTCATCTACCATAGCACTGTCTTTGGACTTCCGTAAAAAGCTAAAGCGTGGCTCCTCGAAGTCAAAGCAGTCATCCTTCCGTAAAAAGCTAAAGCGTGGCTCCAAAATTTGGCACTTCGCGTTATTGCTACCAATGTGTTAATCCCAATGTCACCGGTGTGATTAGGTGCAACGATTTCATGTTCATGGATATGTAAGATATGATACTATCTTATAATTATGTTCACTAATATCAAATACTAAAATAGGTACGGTGTCAAATTATCAGTTGATGATGGGAATGATAGTGTAAATTTTGTGGTGTTTGACAAATACGTGAGCTTAGCAAGCAGGACGCTGCTGCTATGGTTCTTGATGAGACAACGCCAACGTAAAGTCAAGACAACACCAACGTAAAGTCTAATTTCTCTCATTTGCAGTGAATCGCGCCTGAGATCACGTGCTTCTCCCACACCCACGTGATGATCCTTCTATTTTCCAACTTAATTATCACTTAAAGATTTAGTATGAAATAAAAAGGTGCCTATGCAAAAAAACTAATAGTTAGGACATCCCCATCAAGGGATGTAAGCCCAAAATCACACAGATCTAACAAAAAAAATATTATAATATGCAGAAGTTGTGAACTTGCTTCGGAGAAGTGCATCTGGATGAACCCGTTTCATCATTATTTTTGTGGGCCACACGCCATGTGGCGGCTCATGATTGGTCCGATTAATAATGTGTTTTAAATAAAAAAGAAGAAAGAAAAAAAATAAAAAAAAAAGTCATTTAGGTAAATATACTTAGAAACTTTAAAAATTAGGGATATGCCAAAAACAAAAATAATGGACCTCAATAGTGGGCTCTACAATTACAAAATAACCCTCTACTTTTATCTTTTTTCTTTCTTTCGTCATCTTCTCTTTCCATCTTTTTCTTCTTTTTAACGGCGGCGTGGAAACGGAGATTACCATGACGGAGGACAAGAGCGACGAAGATGGAAGGACGGGCATCTTCAGGAGGAGTAGATCTGGTGACGGTGGGTGCGGTGAGAAGAAGGATATGGGGACGGTGGGTGCGGTGGGTGCGGTGAAAAGAAGGACGGTGGGAACGATTAAAAGAGAAAGAGAGTGGAGGGGAGACGGTGAGGGTGGTGGTGGAAGGGAAGGGAGACGGTGAAGGTGGTGGTGGAAGGGAGACGATGAGGGTAGTGGTGGAAGAGATGGAAAGGAGACAGTGAAGGATTGGTTGTGGAAAAAAGAGGTGTTTTGGATGCCAAAAAGGAAGAACCATGGAGAGGAAGAGGAGGATGGAGAAGGAGGGAGGGATGTGATGATTGAGGACCATAGTTTGGAGATGGAAGAGAAACGAAAGAGGGATGAGATTGGGAGGACGGGTACTTCTGTAATTTTATTTACATGAACAATGTACAAAAAAGTAAAATGGTATTTTGCTAATTTCGTTATAAGCTACGTGTATAGCTTCAAATTTATCAATAAAAAAATTGGTTTGGATAAATCCGAGTGAGTGAGTTCGCTAATGCGGATGGTCTTAGAAGGGATAAATGAAAATGCACACGCACCCAGGACACACGTGAGTCAAGACTGAAACCGAGACAACGCCAACGTAAAGTCCAATTTCTCTCATCTGCAGTGAATCGCGCCTGTGATCACGTGCTTCTCCCACACCCACGTGATGACCCCTCTGTTTTCCAACTTAATTATCATTTATAGATTAATTAATATCTCAAATTCCTTTTTCCAGTTTCCGACGTTAACGTTATTCATTGACGGCTTAGGCAGTAAAGAGTAAGCGGCTGGTTGTGTGCCCAAACGTTCACTCTGTCAATTGAATAAACGTATGAGTCATTACTCAAAACCTAAAGTAGTACATTTTATCTTTTTTTTTTTTGAAAAATAACTTTAATATTCCATTAATTTTACAAAGATAATAGTTTTGAGATTTTTATTAGTTTCAAAAAGATAATAATTTTGAGTATTTGTTGTACAAAAATATAGTTTATGTACCTATTTTGTCCATATTAATTAAGGCAACTACTACACATAATATTTTTTTGTTAATTATGTACTCAGGTAAAATTATTTTCAACATTGCAAATTTATTCTTAAAATGTGTGAAAGGAAGATAGCGCAATTAAATTATCAGACGAAATAAATCAAACTAGAGGATATAAGGAACCGAGTCAGATTTTTTAATATATTTTGCAATGCCTTTAACTACTATTTGCCTCATCAATTCCATAACCAATGCTCTTTTTATCCTTCATTTCTGTAAAGAGCATAGACACATCTATAGAGAATGAATAGATTTTTATTAACAGGTTCCTATTGAAACCGGTTTTATGAATTAATGTTAAAGAGAGAAACAATTTTGTTGAATGGTCTAATTGGCACTCGATTCTATGATCATGGTATGATAAAGAGTTATAAATGATGAGTCACGGGTTTGAGAGTCTTAGACCACCTCCATTGAGGATTTATAGGAGGAGTTCACACGGAAATCAAGAAAAAAATAATAAAATAGCAAAAACTTATGAATCCTCTCTCCTAAAGTTCTCTCGGGTGAACCTCTTCTCCTGGGGTTCAACACGTGACGGTTCGGGATTGATCTAATTTTTTTTTCTTTTTAAAAAAGAAAATCGAAAAAAGAAAAAAAAAATTAATAATAAAAAATTAAGAAAATGAACTCCAAGAGAGTTCATTGATGTGGATGGTTTTAGAGCCACAAATCTGTCGTGTTTGGGTCCACCTTCCCAATGTTAGATTCGTCTTTAGACACAGTCCCTTGCAAACATTATAATCCTTTCCTGATAATTTCCAGTGACCACTCTTTTCCCATTTTGTAGAAGTTAATTCTAAAATCTCCTCCTTTATATGTGCACCCAGCATTTTTCCAATATTTAGTATGAGATAAAATTCATGCTCATTGTAGGCATGTACCAAACTTCAGTGAGAATCACTTCCTTTCCATTTGAATTGATGATTCTGATTTTATCGATTCCTTTGACATCACACTGAGTGATATTGGCCATAAGAATGTTTCCACCATCCAACTCTTTGAAGTCAAACAACACAACTCTTTATGAAGTAATATGAAACGAAAACCCTGAATCAAGAATATTGAGTATTGTTAGGACCAAAGGTTCCTTGCTGCTTGTTGTATATTTGTGACACTCACGCTTCCAATGACCATCCTTCCGATAAATGAAACAACATGTCTTTTCTTACTTGTTAAACCTTGGTATGGACTTAATTCTATTATCCATTGACGTTGATCTGCCTCTGAAAGGATTATGATTGCTCGTGTCAAATTTCTTGTTAGATTTTCCTCTTGACTCCACATACAACCCTTCAGAATTAGATTTTTCTTTGTTCAATAATCCTCTGTGCATTAGCTTAATTGCTTTAAAGTAAGCTGAAGTTGTCTCTTCCCACACGGTGAGAGAGACTTTCACAGTCCCATACTTAGCCTCATATTCAAGTGGGAGACTCGTAAGCAGTTGTATGGCTTGATCTTCATCACTGACATTGATGTGAGACTGGATAGTACAACTACAAACTTGAAAAGTCCATCCATATTCTATTCAATGCTTTTACTCTCTTCAATCTTAAAGCTTGCAAATTTTTGCTTTAGATAGATCATGTGAAGCGGTCTTCGTTTGGTAGTCCTTTTGAAGTGCTTTCCACATTCCAAAAATATAGTATCATGCATAACTTTCCATAGGATCATATCGCTTAGACATGTTTCAATCAAGTTCTTTACCCTTGTTGTCCAGCAACCTTAACTGGATCTAAAACCTGTCTGCTCGTTTTTTAAGCTTCCATGAGTTCTTGTAAAGAGTAACGTTCTCATGAAGAACATATGCTACTCCATGAAACACAAGCTTACCAAGAAGATTATATTCCACATTCCGAAGTCAGTTTGCCATCAAACTTGTCCATCTAAAATTGTTCTTGAGTTGGCTCCATCTTGATCCTTCTTATTAGAACATGTTTCGATCCAATCAAGCAAATTGGCTCTGATACCACTTGTTAACTTTTGGCTTGGATTACTTGCTTGTTATCAGTCAGATTTATAACACTTAATCAATGTTTACGGATTGTGTGAGAGATTGAATACGATGAACACATGAATACACACGACCACACAAGATTCGTTTACTCATATATGTTTCCTAATGACGGGGAGAGATCAAAAATCGCGAACTCTTCACTAGAATCAGTATAGAGTTCTGGTAACAATGATTACACCACAAACTTCATGCACAGGAGAAGAAGAGTTGATGTTACCTCCGAAATACACTTTTGGTAATCGGATCCTTCTCAGCGACATCACCAGAGTTAATCATATATTGATCTCCAAGCCTCATGTAGAACTTTCTCTCTTTGATTCTCTCTCTACTGTGAATTGCTTCTTACTCTTCTATGTTTCTCAGGTTGATCAAGTGAAGAAGATGAGACCGTTAGGCCGTTATAATGGTATTGTTGGCTCAGAATGAATCCAAGCTTAAGTCAGGTATGGTCGAGCTTAGTCACAAGATAGGATTTCTTTCTTTAGTGTATTGGCCCAAATACGAAAACTCGAAGAGAAAACCCACACATTTAATAAAGTGAATGTTATAATCTTTTTTGATGAAATTCGATATTTATTGATCCATCAGAAAAATGTTATATACAAAGTACCAAATGGTATTAACTGTCCTCTATGCTATGGTAAATAGAATAAAGAATAAACATGGTTTTGAGGTGAGATGAAACCATCGCATGAGTATACCTCCATACTAATGAGCCGACTTGTATCGAAGAGAGATGATCCTATTTCTCATGGCTTTTTCAATCCTCTTTCGCATCTGAACAATACTCAGAGCAGTTTGCTGGTGGCGTCTAGCATTCCTCTCACTCCATATATGATATATTGTACTCTGACAAAGCATCCCTGCAAGAACAGAATCCATCCTCTTATCCCTCATGTGCTGCAGAAGAGTGAGAGTCCATTGCCAGTCCGGATTGATTCCATTTCCAACGAGCTTGCGAGCTAACACTTCCCAAACCGTATATGAGTATGGCAAGCAAAATAAAGGTGATCTCTAGTTTCTTCTCTTTCTCCACAAAAGACACATCTTTGCACCATTTCCCATTGCTGCATTCTATCCCCTATAGATAACCTGTTCTGGATAGCTAACCAAGTGATGAATGCATATCTTGGAACTCCTTGTGTTATCCAAACCACTCTACTCCATAGAACCTTTTCTCTTTTCACCCTCACTTGATCCCAAGTTCTTGATGCTGAAAATGTAGGAAGTATACATCATCCGCATGCTTCCATAGCACTACATCAGCACCATTCTCCGGTTAGGGAGGTGCAATCGCTAAGATACTGTGATACAAATCCTGAAATCGTCGACACCTCTGTCCTCTGATGATCCAGCCTTCCACGCTCACATAATCACACACTTTAGCCTGTCGTAAAACCCCAAGATAAGTAGTACCAGTTGCTCCCATAATATCAATCACCCGTCCCTTCTCTGTCCAATTATCAAACTAAAAGTGGCATTTCTGCCAATCTCTAAGCTCTATTCTGATAAAACCATATACCTCATCCCTTAATTTGAGTAGTTTCCTCTAGATCCAGGATCCTTTGGAATCATCTCGTACATCCCAGAAAGAGTTATACTTAAGCAGGTAATGATTGACCCAGCTTACCCAAAGAGATGATGATTGAGTGAATATTCACCACTAAGCTTCATAGCAAAATTCTTGGCTGAATCTCGAAGCTTTCGTATCCCTAGTCCACCCTCTTCTTGAGGGAAACAAAGATCCTCCCAGCTCACCTTTTCTTTGAGGGTTTGAGTAGGCGAGCCCGACCATAACAAAACGCTACACATGCTCTCAATGATGTCTAAACACTTAGCTGGTAATATGAAAGCAGAACTCCAAAAATTGTCAGTACTGGAGATGACTGATTTGATGAGTTGTAGTCTTCCTGCAAAGGAAAGAGCCCTGTTAGACCAGCAAAGCATCCTTCCTCTGATCTTGTATATCAAAGGGTCATAGTCATGGCTAGTAAGCGACTTTGTAGTCAGTGGCATGCCCGGATAACAGATTGGTAATGTTCCTACTGATATACAAAGAGCTTCTGCAGCATCTAGGAGAGGTTGCAGATTACTTCCAGAGGCAAATAGGGAGGATTTAGCTACATTAATGCGTAATCCTGACATACCCGCAAATCGATTCATGACTCCTATTAATCCCAAAAGCGACTATGGTGTACTGAGATGAGTAAGCTGGACTCCTTAACACTGGGGATGATATTCAAACTTGCCTGCTTCTACTGCCTCATTCAATAGCTTTGACAATACGTTACTGAGGATTACATATAAATAAGGAGAAAGGGAGCAACCTTGTCGAATTTCTCTGGCGCCAGTGAAGAGCCCCTCTAAACTTCCATTTACTGAAACTGAGAATGCTGCCGTAGAGATACACAATCAGATCAAGTGAATAAACTGTGGGGGAAGCCCCATAGCCTGTAATACCGAGATAATGAAGGATCATTTCACTGTATCGAAAGATTTCGATATGTCGAATTTGATGGCACATTTTTCTTTACTCCCACTTATGTGATAACCATCCACTAATTTCGATGCTAGTAAAACATTTTCTAGAAGAAGCCGCTCAGTGATAAAAGCACACTGATTTCTCTCTACAGCTTCCGCGAAGATAATCTGTAGTCGATTAGCCAGGACTTTAGATATCACCTTGTAGAGCAGATTGCAACAAGCAATGGGCCTGTAGTCCTTCATCGACTACGCATTTGTGGTCTTAGGAATCAGAGTGAGTATAGTCGCATTTACTCCCGTTGGAATGAACCCGAAGAGGAAAAAAGATTGTATTGCAACTATGAAATCCCTTCCCAAGATAGGCCAAGCAGCTACAAAAAAAAAACTCTTTTGTGAATCCATCAGGTCCTAATACCTTATCATTCGGTATGGAATGGAGAGCTTGTTGTATTTCAGGCAGTGTGACAGGTCTTGTTAGTACTTCTGTAGCTTCACTTGAGCATCTATATGACAACAAGGACTGCAAGTATGCCACTAAAATTTCCTCCGCTGTAGAGTCCTGGCTCTGAAAAAGCTTTGAAAATGGTGGACAGCCTCCCTTTTGATATCCTGAAGTGACGTAAGGACTTCTCCCTGTTCAGTTACCAGACTTTTATTTGTATTTCTGGCCACCCGAGTTTGCACCATTGAATGAAAGAATTTAGTATTTTGATCTCCTGCTCCCAACCACTGAACACACGACTTCTGTCGATAGAACTTTTCTTCTATACGAGCCAACTTACTCCACTTCTCTTCTGCTGCAGCTGCTTGAGCAACGTTTTCCGCCGTGAGATTCAGCGAGACCTTATTTTGCCAATCACATAGCTCTTCATAAGCTTGCTTTGTACTAGCTGGAAGATCACCGTGGTGAGTTCTATTCAGTACTCTTAGGGGCTGTTGAGGAGCTTTAGCTTCTGATGGAACTGAACCAAAGCTGTTCTTGAATGAAATAACGCTGCCGATGTGTCCCAAACACTTTTAACAAATGGTAGGAAGTCACTATGCTCCGTCTGATAGTTAAAAAGCGAAAGGGTTTCCTTGCTTCGTTAGTGACACACGTGAGCCTTATCAGACATCTCGCGTGATCAGAAATACCTTCAGCATCAAAATGAGCACAAGATTGAGGATAACGTGTTAGCCATTCTTGATTAATCAGTGCCCTATCTAGTTTCTTGCCAATTGGATCCTTTTCTTTTATTCCACCAAGTAAATATGGCTCCGGTAAATGATAGATTAGTCACTGAGCAATCAGTTTTTACCTCTTGAAAGTGTCTAATACCAACTTGACCAGTGCGATAATCCAAAGCTCGAGAGTGTTCAGAAGAAGACATAGTAACGTTAAAATCTCCAAGAAATATCTATGGTATATTAAGATGACCATACACAGCCCTCGTGCCCCGAAGCTCCTCCCAAAGTTGCATTCTCTCAGAAGCAGTATTAAAACCATATATAGCAGAGCATATAAACTGTTCCCCCGAACTTGGAATTTGTATTGCATAAGTGAGAACCTGAGCACTCATATGCAGCTTCGTTACTACTACCTGATTACTCCATCAGACCCAAGTTCTTCCCAATGGATGGAATGCATAATTCGCAAGAGAACTCCAATGTGGTAACACCGACATCATGCATCTTTGATGATTACCCTCTTGCACCCTCGTTTCTAGTAAGCACCCGAACATAGGCTTATCAGTCTAAACCCAAGATCTAAGAGCTCTATGCTTGCATGGCATGTTGAAGCCACGCATATCCCATGCAAAGAAAAACGTCATACCTTCCTAATGGAAGATTTTTTTGATGCTCCTCGCTACCCATAAATAACAGATCCTTAGAACGAATCGCTCTATTGCGAGTGGATTTCGGAGAAGAACTAGTTGCTGGCTTCTTGCCTCGCTGAGATACTAATGCTTGCTGCTGTTTCTTCCCTTCGATCTACAGTATCTCACCCTCTTCAATCTCCTTTTCATACTCATCATTAGTATCCTCCTCTTCATCCTCCGCTATGTCTTGCAAGGGGCTGTATCGTGATGGAGAAACCACCTACAGGTTCCTCATCGTCTACCTGATTCTTCCCATGTGGCTTACCATGCGCTAAAGCCCAAACTTCTGTTTCATTGTCTCGGAACGCCTTAAATGCTCCAGTTCTAGGTTCAGATAACTCTATAGCCTACAAATCCTCTTTGATCAAATTTATTTCTTCCAAAAAGAAATCCAGTCTTTGAACTTTTTTCTAAAAATACAGGTTTTCCAACAATTTCTATATATAATATTTTGTTTTTGTAGTATATTTGTGTTTCAGGATAGTTGATGGCGAATTTTTTCAGCAGCAGCCATGGCGGCGAATTAATGGAAGCACTTCAACCTTTTTACAAAAGTGATTCCACGTATGTTTCAGACGTTGCATTTGTATCTTCATACATTGTCTCTGCGTCAATGCCAAATGACCCTTTTTCTCTTTCTTTTCCTCAACCTCAAAATGTCTCTTTCTTTTCTACAACCCAATCCGACTATGGATCCTACTTGGATATTTATCCTTGATCCATGACCTATACATCTTCATTTGGATCGGATCTTCAACAACAACCCGGTCAAAACTACAAATCTCAGTTTCATTACCAAAACGATTCCACAAATACCCACCAAGACAATAATTACACACTCAACTTCGTCGATCCAAACAACCCATATTTTCTAACCCAGCCGGGCTCGCTTCCAAGTTCTGGTTCAGTTGCAAAGGCACTGGGTGTTGGGGTCAAAATCTGTACGACGGAATCAATGACCAAAAGTCTCCGCAAAAAAAAAAGATACGTTTTATAAATTTACGAGAAGTTGTTTTATAAAACGTAAGGACTTTCCGAACAAAGGAAGTCCACGCTAAACTTGGAAATTCTCGTCTCGGAAAAACGAACAAAACAATCTCCGATTACACGATTGCCCAAATTAAGCAAAAAACCGCACTACGAGCATGGTTCGACCGAACCAGTTCGGCGTACGACGAGCTTGTTCGGCCAAGCCAGCTCGCCGCACGGCGAGCTGGTTCAGCCAGACCAGCTCGCCGTGCGGCAAGCTGGTTCACTCAAATCAGCTCGCCGT
>JABAYD010009173.1:0-17520 GCA_014822095.1 Diplotaxis tenuifolia
ATTATACAATTTTGGAAGAACCATCTCCATCCAGATTATCCAAATAAGTCCATTCAGATGGACTTCAAAATTAAACCTAAAATTTCAAAGTCATTCAAATGATCCATCTAGATGAGTTGTACTTTTAGTGTCTAAAAAAACAAAACTCTCATCTCCATCCAGATGGATCTGAATGGTGAAACAAAAATGCCCTAACATGAACACCTTACTCCAGCAGCTAGAACAGTTTATTGCCATGGGGATCGTCATCTGTGGGCATTGAACCCATGGCCCAAGATTTAAAGTAACGCACTCTGCAACTGATCTAAGACGGCAACCATATTCTTTGAACTTAGATAACATTAATTACCGACAAAACTTGTAGGCTCTGACCGGTAACCATCATGAGAATATCAAGAACTAATAGGAATGGAATAGATGAAATAAAATTATGGGATTGAATAGGAATAACTATTCCTTATCAAATTTAATAAGGAACAAATTTGTTCAATAAATCTCTACAGTAAAAAGAATGGAGAGGAATGGAAAGGAAAAACAATTCCTTATGAATGGTAATTCTTTTTAGGAACATTAAGGAATGCATTGTTCCTTCTCGTTTCTTTGGTCACCATTCATAGCCGTAATGATCTACGTTAAGGCACCATCAAAAAAATAAAGAACAACAAGAAAAAGAATAAATAAAAACAAAATAATAGGAATATTTTTTTCCGGTTGTTCCTTTCCGGATTTAATAAAAAAATGTTTTGTTTTTTAATTCTTTAAATTAAAAAGAAAACAAAAAATACTTTAGAATTTTTTTTCTTTATAAATGGTGTCAAATTTAAGTAATGAATTATAAGCTCAACTTCTTAGTCCTAATTATCATAGTGTTTTAATGTATAAATTCAAATTCTTTTAATAAAGGATGCCCTTGATCTTTAAATATTTTCTGCTGCCCTAAGCGAAGGTTTCATTTATTTATATTATGGCATTGCTGGAAATAGTTTGAACTAATTATGAAATAAGTCAGGCTTTAACAAGAACAGCAGTGTGCTTCGAACCAGATGCAAACCGACAATTTGAGATCTTGTACCATTGTCTTATTAATTAGCGGGCATTTGTTTTTGCTAGTTTGGTAAATATTATCACAATTTTACAACTATCAAAGACTATGTTTCATTCAATTGTGGGAATAGTATATTTTGGATGAATTTAACATTTTAATAAAGAGAATCCTCATAAACATAGTCTTTGGGAGCTAGGAGTCTTGGAGACAATAAATCATTAGCATGACTATAAAAGTGCTCAATTATTCCAAATCACACTCATATAGAGACGTATTTTATTACGTTGTTTTTAGTAGAACAAAACAAAGTTGGAACATTTCTTTCCTAAAAAAGTTGGAACATTTCCAGTGGCGACATAAAATTTCCTTTAAGATCCACCATTTTCCTTAGATAAATGGGTCTCTAGTATTTTTTTCAGTTGGAAAACTTGCATGAGAAGTGAAGAGCGACATCTAACTTTTACAATGTATTATTTCTCGTTTGTAAATTTTATTCCATTGTTATTTGTAGTGCACTTTAGTTTTACGTATAAATATAAATAAGCATCCATGAGAAGTTGACCTAATGATTAAAAATTCTTGGATTATTTAATAACTAGATTTGGCAACGGGCTTTGTTTGATATTTTGATTAATAAAAATATTAAAAATTATTATATTATATTTTTAAAATTTTTTTTGTATATGTTATGCGAGATTTATTTTAAAAATAACAATTTATTTTTATACATAAGTTTCAATTAATATTTGGCTCGGTACGTTCGAGAACGCTGAGTCAGCTGCAAGAGCTTACGACGAAGCTGTTCTTCGTTTTAGAGGCAACAAAGCCAAACTCAACTTCCCTGTTTAAACTTTTATAAGAGAATAATTACTATTTTTTAATAATAATAACTATTATAAAAAAAATTAGCATTAATATTTTTTAAAAATTATTTTAAAAAAATTAGCATTAATATTTTTTTTAAATTATTTTTTAAAGGAATGTTACTATTTATTTTTTTACAATTATCTTTTGTTTATTATTTGAGAGAATGAAAATCAGTGTTAAATTTAAAGTATAATTACTATTTTATTTAAAAGGAGAATAACTAATTTTCCTAAAAAAATTATTACTATTTTTTTACTTAACACATGTCACAATCTTAAAAACATAAACGCTATGTGTCGCAATCTTGTTAATTAGTAAGTTTGACGAATAAGTTTTATATAATAAGATGACTTTTGAAAACCCATATACGCTCGATTCCTCTTGGAATGAATCTTTTCTTTGGAAAAGAGTTAATTTAATATAATTTAAATTCGTTCTTTATAGATGTAAGTTTTATTTCGATAGCGATGTATATATATAAGTAAGCATACTACTATACAGCTAGGCAGGTGTATGAGAATAATATTTCTTCGGGAGTGTACATAGTAGTCAAGTTCAAATTTACAGGAAAGTTCATGATATATAGCAACTTTACCAAATGAATACAGAACAAAATGTTTCATATGATCAGAGATGTACGAACGTTTTTTTCTTTTTTTGTTTAACATGGGGTATCCCAGGCCCATAGAAAAGCCCAGACTAATTCCCAAGGAGAGGTGCAGTCCACGGATAGACCCTCTCTCCGGGTATTCAAATGGGCTCGAACGCATGAACCAATATCCGTGTGGGTGTCCAGAAACACCATGACATAGTTCCCTCCGGCAGGGATCGAACTCGCAACCTGGGTGCAGGAAGGAGCCCGGCCTTACCATTAGGCCACGATGTTCCGGACGATGTACGAACGTTTATGGTTGCCCGAAGCAAATTATACATATTTCTACACTAAAAATAATAATACATAATAAAACAGAGGAGAAATATAATTATATAACTAGACTTTTTCGTTTAAAAAAATATTGACCAAATTTTTATCATTAAATTTTAAAATTAAAATTGTAAGATAAGATATGTAATAATCCAAAAAAAATAGTATTAAAAATGCATTCAGACTATAATCTCTAATAATCTATTCACTCTAATTATGTAACAATTAACAATTAACAATTTCTACATTGTTTTTTTTTTAATGAATGTTAAATTGATTCAAAAAAGCCTTGCTACAATGTATATGCAACCAGATTTAGATATGAGCTAGAACACAAAAGCCGAATCACTCTAATTACATTCTAGAGTTAAACCAAAATTGCATAAGATCCTCCAAGCCTTTAAGTCTTCTCCACCTGAGAACACTTATCTTGTTCCTAATACCCTTCTCCAAGACTTTCTTCATAACCTCCAATGGCTTTTTCTTATCTTCATGCCTGACTTTGTTCCTCTCCAACCAGACCCCATAAAGAACAGATTGGAAGGAATATCGAAGACAGAACAAGCTCTTTTTCTCCCTTGTATTATCCGACATAATCCTCATGATCTCTCTCCAATGATTAGTGTAATCATTGCCAAGAATCCCTCTTACCAAGAACTCCCAAAGCTGAGCCGTATAACCACATTCGAAGAACAAGTGATCACGAGACTCAGAACCCGAATTACAAAGAACACAGGTAGTGCCAATGCCAACACTCCATTTTACTATTATGTCCATCGTCGAAAGGCGATTCCGAGAAGCTATCCAAGTAATACACGCATGTTTGGGGGTAGCATGAGAGAACCAGATCCCACGAGACCAGACAAAAGAAGGGGAGACTGTTCTCATCTGGTGCCAAGTTTCCTCGGTTGAAAATCTCTGCTTGTAACCCGCTTTGCCTTTCCAGAAACTCACATCCTCCACGTTTGGATTAAGATTATTCCTGAGCTCTTTTATCTCAACCTCCAATTCATTTAAAACTCTTATTCGATGACGTCTTCTCCTATTCAAGTTTGCACTGCATCCTCCACAGTAGTATCCTTACTCAACCCCAAATCTATGACTCCTCTATCCCCCAATAAGTCGTAAAGAACTCCTTTCATAGACCAATTATCATTCTAGAAGGATGTATGTCTACCATTACCAATCTGCTTCTTATAAAACCTTTTTGCAACAGTTCTAAGCTTTAACATCTTACGCCAAATCCACGATCCCACTTGAGGATTAATTTTCACCCTCCAAAAATTCTTTCCCTTCAGTAAATTGCCATCAATCCACTTGCCCCATAGAGAGTCACCAGATTGAACACGTCAAATCAATTTCAAACCATACACCATATTCACCTCCTTTAAATTTCGAATACCTAACCCACCTTCACTCTTTGCCTGGCAGATATCATTCCACGAGACTTTAGCATTAGAAGATCTTAGCTCAGGACCGGTCCAAAGAAAAGCCGAGCAGATTCTCTCCACCTCCTTAACACAACTACCGGGAAGCCTAAACACAGATAGCCAAAAATTGACTATGCTGATCAGGACAGAGCTAAGAAGTTGTAACCTACCAGCATAAGACAAATATCGGCTAATCCAAGAACTGGTCTTAGTTCTGAGGTGCTCCAGGAGAAGAAGATAGTCCTGAGAACGCATAGCTTGAGTCATGAGAGATAACCCCAGGTATCTCACAGGAAGCTCTCCAACCGCAAATTTGAAGTTTGTAATGATTCCTCTTTTCTCTTCTTCGGACACACCCGCCATATAAATGGTAGACTTCTCCACACTAATACTTAAACCCGACCAAACCTCAAACTCATCAAAGACAAAGAGAGCTCCCTGAACAGAGTTTTTTGAACCTTCTACGAACACCATAAGATCATCGGCAAAACAAAGGTGGGTGAGGGAGAGATGGTGACACCCTGGGTGAATCTTGAACTTCTTCACAGTCATCGCCTTATCCAATTTTAAAGAAAGGACGTTCATACAAAGCACAAAGAGATATGGGGAGAGAGAGCACCCCTGCCTAAGACCTCTTGAGCTCTGAAAATAACCCGCCAAATCTCCATTCACTTGAACCGAGAAGGAAGGACTGGTGATGCAAAACCTGATCCAATGGACAAATTTTTCCGGGAAACCAAGAACCTTCAAGCTCCTCAGCACAAACGACCACTGGACAGAGTCAAATGCTTTTGAGATATCAATTTTCATCACACATCTTGAGCTAACCCTCTCCTTATGATAATCTCTGACAAGCTCCGATGCCAATAGAATGTTTTCCATTAGCAACCGGTCTTGAACAAAAGCAGATTGATTCTCCTGAATAATACGAGCACTACAAGAAATATGAACATTGGTAACAGTACGCGGTAGCACGAATTCACTAACCGAAAATGCCAAAAGAAAAATTACCATTCTATCGTAGCACTAAACTAAACGCGAGCTAATATAAAATTTCAGTAAGCGGGAAAGCAAAGATACTAATACAGCTGAAAATTTAATTTTAGAGCCAACACTTAGACAAATTTTAGGTTTTCCTTTTACTTCTTACCAAAAAGAACAATTTTCTCTTCGATAACAAAAAAATCTTATCTCTGGTCGTCTCTCTCCTTCTCGACTCTCATCTCTGTGTTTCCCCTTTGCTCGATCTCGAGCGCCGACCACCACTCCGTGGTCTCCACTCACCCGCAATCGAGCCTCACCGGCGTGTTTAACTCATCAATCCGCCGTGCTCTTCTTCATACCGCAGCAGTCTCGCCGTCGTTTGTCACGTCAGAGCTCTCATCCAACGCAATCCGTTGCTGAGTCTGTAACCAAACCACAGCACGATAGCACCTGCTCCAAATCAAGCTTCTCCTGCGCGTTGTTGCTTTACAACCGGCATCTCCGTCTTGTTCCGTTCTCGTCGTCCCGGGAATCATACCTCACCGTCGGAACAAAAGTGAAGAAGAGCAACAATGGCGTTTCGACAAAAGGTTAATTTGGCTTTTTAAAAATTTTAGTTTTATGGAAGTACATAACCTGAGACGTCTCGTTTTTGAATATCGATTTGTGGTTATTGTTGTCTCTGTATGTGTTTAATCATTATAAGACTTACACTTCGAAATCAATTATGGGTTAAGTCTCTGCATTTTTGTTTCTTCTTTTACTAAGTCTCTTTATGTGAATCTATGAATAAAATCTTAGAGCAGCACTGCCTCTGTTTTAGTTTCATCTCTTTGCGTGAGAGCCAACTTTTGAGTTTTTGAAGAAACTTGGAGTTGATTGGTGGTGTTTCTACGTGATCTGTTTGCTTTGAACATCCTTTTCTCGAACTTGAAATTGGATATTTTTCTGTGTAAGAACCTTCGTTGATGTTGCAATGTTGTTCCCATTCTTAGTTTTCGATTCTGCTAGGTAGTTAAAGTCTCTGCCTTTGCTTTGTTATGTATGATAGGTGATGATGATGATGCTTTTGTGAAAAGGTTCAAGCTTTATTCTTTGTGTTTGGTTTCTCAGGGAGCTAGATGATTACAAGGTAGTTGGGAAAGTGGGGAGAGGCAATTGTGCGGCCTTTGTTAAAAGGTTCAAGCTTTATTCTTTGTGTCTGATTGGATTGAATCTCTTAACTTTGATTTTTGTTACTGTGTTTTCAAAAAAAGGTGTTTTTTTATTTGTATAGGAAGACTATCGAGAGAGCCCATATGCCTAAGAACTTGTGGGAGAGGGTGGAGCTGCCTAGGGACTACAAGAACAAAGACCAACTAAAATGACTCAAATGCGTATTCACACCATCGACATAGATACTGACTGCACCTATGAGGGATATCAAGAGAGAGTCAAGAAGAGAGGAAAAGGCTCACTTAATCTAATCTCTTTGGTTTTTTGGAGCTCTTCAGTTACTCTCGCAGGTATGCGCTAATCTCTTTGGCTTTGTGGAGCTATTTTGTATTGCTAGGTTAGACATTACCTGCATCACATGCTCTGACTGTGAACTTAGATTTTGTTTTGTCGATTCTACTCATAGTTGTGCTTTCTCATTGTGAATTTATGTATTTGTTTCATGATATTGTAGTCAACTGATTCAATTAAGTTACTGCCTTTTTATATTTCACACGACCTTTTCCGCTTATGTATTTTTGGTTTCTATAATTTTGATTTAGTGGAGTTGGGGCTCTATGTGTATGTAATCTCAAGCTCTACTAACCAGATTGTATTCATGGTTACTGCAGCTGATGTTGATAAACATTCAGGATAGCTTATACCAAGAAGAGCAACAGCTCCTGAGGGGACCAAGCAACCATGTTCATGATGAGTTATGTGCAGGCTCCAAATTTTTAAAAGGGGTCCTCCGATAGAATCCTTGATTTTCCGATTCTTTGTGTTTGAGAATGCCTACTTGAATGAATAGGTTAGGAGGATACAAGTCTGATGCCGAGTACTTAATGTATGTATGTTTCAGATTTATGTTTAAAAATTAGATTATCATACTTAATATATGAATGTTTCAGATTTATGTTTAAAAATTAGATTATCATTTATATTTTATAAAGTTAATGATATTTTTATTTCTCAATCCTCCAAAACCCCTAACATTTGAATATTTCATCAAAAAATCTAAAAAATAACACAAAAAGTAATATGATAAAAACAAAAAACCTAAAATACTAAATCTTAAATATAAAATATATTCTAATTTTTAGGGTTTAAAGTTTAAATTTAGGGTTTAGGGTTAGGGTTTAGGTTTAGGGTTCTGGTTAAATTTATATTTTTAAAACTTAAAACACTAGATCTTAAATATAATAATAATATGTTTTTGTTTTGATTTTCATTTAGCATTAAAATTTATGTGACAATTTAACTCATATTCTAGACCCTAAACATACCCTAAACTCCAAAATCCAACACTTATAATAATTTAAAGATGATCATTTGTAAAAATTAATAACTAAAACTAAAGTATATTTCTTTTTTGAAATATATAAATTTTCAACATGTTTTCAAACTTTAATCTCATAGCTTATGTGAAATCTATAAAGTCCAAAACTAACTTCCAAATTCTAACTCCAACCTTAATTTCTAACCTTATATGCCTTCAAAATAGTTATTTATATTATAATATTAATTCTATAATATAAATATTCTAATCCAAACTATATATTCAAATTATACATTTACAGAATAATTTAAAACCACAAATTAATAAACAAAAAATACAAAATAAAGGAAATATTTTACTCACTATAAACACCAAGCACCACACCCTGCATGATATCAAACCCTATTCTTCCAATTTGTATTCAAACTCTAAATCCTTTTAAGAAAATCATAATTATATATCATATTTGACATTTTTGCAGTTACAACTTTTAGTTACTAAAATTAGTCATCGCATAATCTTCAAACATTAGTCTTTGCAAACATTTAAAATTATATATCAAACTTAATAAGATTAAAAAAGCGTGTACGGAGGATAACATCTCTATCTCACCTTCTTTTACGTTTTTTTATAATAGCAATCCTAGTGATTTGTTTCTATTGGCCAATACAAGAAAGTGGGGATAACTCCCTTTTCAATCTTAACCGTTGATGAATTTAATCTAAGGGACATAAACATTGACATCTTCTGTAATTGTTTTCTCTCGATCTTTGCTCCTCCCCTCTCATGATGAAAAATGAACAGATCTCATTCTTGAGAGAGAGAGAGAGAGAGAGAGAACATAGAAGATGGATATGGTCGAGAGAGGAGAAGATGCGACAACCGGTCATCACCACTATCCTTCCTCACACACTTGATTGAATCTCGTTAGGCGTCAGAGAAGGTAAACGGATCTGATAGAGATGTGTCGGAGAAGACATGGGAAGAGGCTCGTCGATTCCGTGGCACTCCCTTCGATTGAGGAGTCGGCGAGTCGCAGTCTTTCACCACCAGCACGGTCACTTCTCTATTTGCCTGTTTCACTCTCTCTCTTCTCTCTGTGTGTTTTGAATCTGTTTTTTTTTGTTCATGGGCAGAGCTGGTGGTCGTGAGCAGAAGAGACTATATACGGTGGTATGCAGGACTGGAATTAATTACATACATAAATCTGTTTCTATTCACGTGTTCTGGTAACCGTAGTTTTAGATTTTGTTGGTATGTTCTGTTTTTTATGTTCATGGGAACTCTGATAAATTGCAAATTTGGATGTTTCAGGTGGTGGGAGTTTGAAGCGTCAATATGGAATTGGGGTTGAGAATATAGAAGATAAGAGATAGAGTTGGTTCAGAGGCAAGGGAAGAGATACAGATAAGAAGTTTGATGGTGGTGGAAGAGTAGAGGATGATGCGGTTGACGGCGACGAAGAGTTGGTGCACAGATAGGATTTTTTTTAGGTTAAGCTGGTTTAGTTTTTTTTTTAATTTCTAAACCGGGTTTATGTGTAAACCATAGGTTATTTATGGTTTGGTTTAATGTTTTATTTTGTTTATGGTTTAGTGTATTCTTTAATTATTTGTATAATGATTTTAATCAATAAAATTTAATTTTTATTTATGAATTAGTTTGCATTTTATTTTTAATTAATTAAATTTTAATAAATTAACATTTTTAATTATTTTATTTTTAATTATAGCATATCATAGAAAAATATCTAATAACAAAATGCTATTAAAATGTTTTAATATAACAAAACTTAAACGCTATAATATCTCTATTTTTTATAGCACACAAAAAACGCTATGATAAAAAGGGATCTACCATAGCTGCGGCTGTCACGGCGTTCTTCGAAACGCTACGAAAACACTTTGATAGCGTTTTTCGGATGCTACTAATACCGATTTTTCTTGTAGTGGAGGAAGAAGCTTCTTCAGTCTGTTGGCCAAAACTTTAGAGACCACCTTATAGATCACGTTGCAACACGCTATTGGACGGTAGTCTTTCATATTTAGAGAGTCCAGCTTCTTGGGAATCAACGCAAGAATAGTTGAGTTTACTCCTTTGGGCAGAAATCCAAAACGAAAGACCGACTGTACCAAAGTAATAAAATCCTTTCTTAACACTGACCAGGCTGTTTTGAAGAATTCAGCTGGATAGCCATCGGGACCCGGGGATTTGTTATTCGGCATAGCAAAGAGGATCCTTTGAATTTCATCAGCAGAAACTTCAGCTTCAAGCATACCACTATCAGCAGACGAACATCGAAACCTCAATAACTCTGCAATTCATCCTCAGAAGGTTCCAAATAGTTGGCAGGGCTTCTATTAAGAAACTCCTTAAAAAAAATTTCTGCTTCATTTTTGACCTCTTTATGAGTGTTGACTACTACACCATCTTGCCTCCTGATTTCTCGAATGGTGTTTTGAGCTTTCCTTGACAAGATAGCACGATGGAAAGTCTTGTTCTTTTGGTCACCTACTTGTAGCCAATGCAGTTTAGCTTTTTGCTTCAAATGCTCCTCCTCCAAGTTAGCAACTTGAAGCCAACTACCATAAGCTTCTGCTTCCTCATGTATGTTACTATCACTTGGGTTATCCAAGGTGGCAGCTTGCTTCTCGCACAGGACTGCATAAGCTTCTTTAGTTCTTTTCGTTAGATTGCCCATCTTTTCACGACCCAAATCTCTAATGATCGGTTTCAAGTTCTTCAACTTCTTAGCAAACCTGAATAGAGCTGAAGTGGAGTGATATAACTCCACCGTGGTATCCCAGTATTCTTTAACCTTAGGCAGGAAGGAGGGAATACTACCCAAAGCATTTACACACTTGAAAGGACGCCTAATTTTCTCACCAGGAGGAAACAACTGTATCTTGCATCTCATATGATCCGAACACCCACCCGACTCAAAGATCGAGTAAGCATTACTGAATCTTGCCAGCGCTTCGTCATTAATCAAAACTCTATCAAGCTTTTTGCAGATTACTCCCTCCACTCTTTTATTACACCATGTGAATTGAGGACCTTGGTAGGCCATGTCCGTGAGATTACAACGAATAACCGTATTCTGAAACTCTTCCATCCCTCCTGAAACTCTTCCAGTATTAGCATAACTTGAACTTTCATCACCAGCTAACACCTCATTAAAATCCCCCATTATTAGCCAAGCTTTATTCTTAAAACAAGGCGAGGCATGATGGTGGATAAGATCATCCCACAAACCTTTTCTCTCCTCACGATGATTACTAGCATAAACCCCCGTACAATAAAAATCCTCCTCTCCCTTTAGAGTAACCAGCACCGTAATAATTTGGTCTGATTTATAAACCGGAGTAATACGAACCATATCCCTCCAGAGAAACCAAATCCTTCCACCTTTACTATCCTCATAATTAGTGATGGAGGACCACTCCCTGAACACATTATTCAACATCTTCTCTGCCTTCTTCTCCTTTACTCTTGTCTCCAAAAGACAACCGAAACTCATATCCTTTTTACCAATCTACTCTCTAACTACGGAATGTTTCAACGTTTTGTTCAGTCCGCGCACATTCCAGAAAAAGCTCCCCATAATTATATATTTCGTCTAGAGGACCTTGTGCTCTTTGGATATACATCCTGAGCTCTAGCCCTCTGGACTCTCTTCCCCCCCCTTTTTGCTCAACAGCCTTCTCCTATTTCTTTGATTTTTGCTCTAAGATCTCATCCTCCAATAAGTCTTCTTCTCTTATATCACTCTCAACATCCTTCTCACTAACACTCTCCACATCATCTTGAACCCCTTCCGGTAAGACTTCACCATCTTCTGCCTCCTCCACACTCAAAATAGAATACTTCGAATCTGAGATGTGAAGCTCACTTTCATCTTTTCTCGTAGTTTTTGATTGTTGTCTACCCACTCTACCCGGAGATATCCAAGCATTCTCAACCTCCACAGTGACATGATCACCTTTAAAGACAGGAAGCTCAGGAACCTCATCAACCTTTAGTGAAAGAGCACTCTCTGCTCCCTGTTGAATATCTACTTTATCTTCAGTAATCTCTTCCAATCTTTTCTCTCTTTTCTTCAACTTACAAACTTTTTCCGAGTGACCCCATTTCTCACAACAGCTACATTTAAACGGCAACCAAGGGTAATAAAACTCAGCTGTGAACTCCTTCCCATCAATCACAAAATCTATTTCTTTAGGAAGAGTTTTCGAAACATCCACATTAACAAACACTTTTGCCTCCTCAAAATCTGAACAATCTAGAGTATCTAGGTGTAGATGCACTGGAAAACCCACTGTGCTTGTCATAAAGCTTAGAGCCTCCCACGAGAACAAGTGCAAAGGCACCTTCCTCAAATGAACCCACATCGGAATAGCCTCCTCCTCTTGCTTTTCTTCCTCTGTTTTTGGTGTCCATTTCTTCACAATCATCGGTATTCCTGCAATATTCCACATTCCCCTCCTAATAATCTTCTCTCTAATCTTAGGGTTCTTAACCTTGAATCTCATCATTGTCTCATTGACATCAAATACCTCTACCCTCGCTGTGGGATCTCCATACTTCCAGATTTTGTTGACCGCCGTATGGACCTTCGCGATGTGAGGCGCGATGTCCATAAACTTTCCTACAAGAAAATCCTCCCACAACGGAGTAGCATCCGAGAGGATATAGTTCGGAATCACCACCGTATGTTTTCCCTCTATAGATTTCATCTCCACCTTGTATTTTCTCAAGCATCTCTTGTCTTGCGCCACCTTAACCCATTTTCGATCTTCGTTCTTCAAATCCGGAACCGGAGAACGCGTTCCTTCCCTTAGATTCTTCTCCTGTACCTCACAACCACCATCAGGTGGATCAGATGAGCTCGGCTTTGAGGCCGAATCCATCGAAAACCGTCACCGAAAGTAGATCTCAAAATCGCCAAGAAATCGCCAAAATATCGCCTTAGTAAAACGCTGCGTTTTGTTGTTAAACACTCCCGTGAAACCCTTCAGTGACGGATTACATTGTTTGTTACTTAGTAAACTCATGCTTTCATCAAACCCATGTTTTTATAATTCAAGTTTTTATATTATATATGGCCCGTAGATGATGCCCTTGATCTTTAATTTTCTTTTACTGTCCTACGCAGATGTTTCTTTATTTTATATTATATATTAAATTTAAAAATTATGTAAAGGAAGACTCTTCCTCCCAAAGTCTCGTGAAGTACTACTGTTTGTGGACGACAAAGCATGCCCAACGGACCCCGTTGTGCACACCGCACGCTCGACATCTCCTGGCCCCATTTTAATCTTATAAAAAAAATCCGTTTCTTCTGTTTTTTGATTATTAGTTAATTACTCCTTTAATGATCATCTCTATAATATAAATTATAAAATAATTCGTACCATCATCATAAGGTAACGGTCACTCTAACCTAGACACACAAACTCGAATATAAATTATGTAGTACATATTCATAACGTACGTACCCTTAAAGTATATTCAATAAAATGGTTATAGAAGTATCAATGTATAATACACACGAACCAAAAAATCTCACATGACATTCATATAGTCTCATTCATCAAATACGCAATCCCAGTATCATAATCCGTGTTTGAATTCAATAACTCACTAACGAACCTGTTCTCTTCGTCTCTCTCTTTTAACAACAACGATGAATCCATCTCCATATCTTCATGATTTATATGATGACCAACTAAATCTGAAGTTGCATGATCTTGTCTCATGAGTTGGGAAGCAACAAACTTATCTAGCTCCCTCCAATCTCCTATCCTAGTTACTTGCTTCTTCTTATTCTTTCTCTTATTCTCTCCGTTTATTACTGACTCGAAGCTTGTTTCATCATCCAATGAGGTTATGTAGTTAGTATTGTTGTCCATTGATGATATAGACATCGAGCTTGATGGCCTTTTCATCACCGGGAGAGAAGGGCTTTGAAGTTGCGGAAGGTGAATGAATTGATGATAGGAATGCATATAGTTTAGATCATCAACCATTCCTTCTATCTCTTGCTTACACATAAAACTTTTTCCGAAAATGTCATGTCGCTGATTAGATATGTACTCAATGGGGTCTAGAACCGAGTTAACTCCACTTGATACGGCTTCATCGTAGAAGTAACTTGAGCTCCAAGTTTCCGTGTTCTTAGTTTGCCCTGTTGCTCTTTTCTTAAACGCTCTACAAACGACCCACCCTTCTTCCTAAAATATACATACAATAATCATAAAAGACATGAAATTTGAAACTTTGACTACGTTTAATGTTTTAAGCAATTGATAAAGAATCATAATCCATAAGGCCAAAGCAAACAAAAATGAGAGAAAGGCTTTAATTTTAGTGAGACACACATTGGGACATGCTTAAAAAGTGTGAGACCGCAAGGAAGAAAGCTAATAACATGTGCTTGTAGGTACAAACTCATGCAATCTATTAGAGTTTCCTTTTCGAACTTTATTGACTTTAGAGTATCGAAAAAGCACTCATGTAATTCAGAAACACTATTATTAACAAATAAATATATATATGAATATTTTTAAAGAGAAATTCTAGCAAACCATAGTATGTCAAAGATAGATGGCAAGGGATTGAAAATTTTAGAAATGGCGTATGAGACAAGTTTTTTAACTTTTTCTTCTTCAAAGAGAAATGAGAGTGAACTTTTCCATTTTTGGTTAGTAGAAAACTGCACATTATGCAGTGGCTTCCAAAAAATCAACGGGATCTGACATTTGATTAGGCTAGGAGAGACCTTTACCTTGTTTTTTTCTGACTGAATATGTGTTTTATTCTTCATGTTATAAAAGCGTAAGAGTTTCACCTAAAAGTTAGCATGTGTCACAGAAAATAGCCAGGAGACAAGAAGCCCTAATTAAAACAAAAGTGTTTTGTCCCCATTAAAGTAGAAACACAAGTATCATCCCCATGTAAGTTTGTATGAAATATAAAAAAAAAACTAAAAGATGAATGCAAATCAGAACAAATTATCATGATCAATCTTGGTTATAAATGAGGCCGGTCCGTCAAATTGACAATGCTTTATATTAAACAATAATACAATACCTGTGGCGGTGCGTTTTCATCTGACTCGAGCCGGTACTCATGGATGATCCAATCGGATTTCTGGCCATTAGGAGCACGTCCTTTGTAGAACACAAGAGTTTTCCTCATCCCAATCAGTTTTGTTTTGTCATAAACAGCTTTGTCTCTTCCCGTGGCTTTCCAAAATCCAGTCATGGTCGCTCTATTAGTCCTTGTCCCCGTTGGATATTTCTTGTCTTTATGACTAAAAAAATACCATTCATTTTGTTCTTCATAACCGATTCGACATCTCTCTGTAATATAAAATCTAAGCTCATAAATAAATTAGATTATAAATGCTTGTATACATATATCTTAACATGATGACAAAAGTATGATACAATATATGAGATAACAAAATTGAAATATATAATGAAATTATGGAAGTATCTTTGGGGGGTTGTAAAAGTAACCTTGTAGATCCCATGGTTCAATTTTGTAGAGATCGATGTCCCTAATGACATCGAGATCGATCTTTTGCGATACAACTTTCTTCCTTAGATAGTACCCGACAAGCTCTTCGTCCGTCGGATGGAACCTGAATCCCGGAGGAACGCTACAAGATTCCATTGGCTCTATTGTATTTCTACAGCACCAAAAGCATAACATTAAAATAAATACACATGAATGTGCCAGATATGCTCTTGTTTACCTATTTACGTACGTTAATGTATGAGAACATACATTTTCAATTACGATCCCACAAGATCACAAATGAATAAAATTTCAATTACGATCACACAAGATCACAAATGAATAAAAATATAGGATAATGGAAGCCGATGTACTAGAGGTAGAAACTAATGTGATTCTTGGAAGCTAAAAGTAGATAATATAAGTAGGCGAAGGAAAAATGATAACAAATTTATAAGAAACATAACTATCAATTTTAGAATACTCTTTAACAGAAAAAAAACATAGATATATAATTCGTAACATTCCATGATGTATAATTAAGCTTATTTCGTAGTTTCCACTTCTTATCAACAAATATTTATCATGACCTCTGTGGTTTATGATCAAGAAGGCATACATTCATATATATATATATATATATATATATATTATATGTATATAGATATAATATCTTCAAGTATTGGATTTCGTTAGACCAAAAAGTATGAAAGTTAGGTTTTACGTTAAAGAATTCAAGGATGATAAGATCAAAATAAACAGACATGGAGAGTGTACTAATGATGATGTCTTATTGTACAGTGTTAGTGTATGGAGGCCATGATCATACGGAACGGCGTTTTACACTTTTACTCAAACTTTTTTTTTTTGATAAGTAACTTTTACTCAAACTTCTTTTATATCAAACATAATTTGAAACCTAATCTGTTATAAGCGTGAGTATGTACACTAAGCGATAACCCTAGCATCAAATGAGCTTTCTCCATGCAGATAAACATTTCATATGCACGGAAAGCTATATGTACTCAGAAAATAATATGATCAAAAGATCTGGATCCTTACAATTTAAAAATAACCCTTACACAAAAGTCCAAAGAACACAAATAATAAACAACCAAAGAAAGAAAAAGAACACACGTACGTGTAACGGTGTAAGTAGAGGCTATATATATATGTATGAATATGTTCTTCAAGTCCCTTTGTTGATGTATTAGGGTTACCTTAAAAGTCTTCTGCACAATAAATATCAAACTATATTCGACTAAGGAAATCTTAGGAAGATCAATGGTGATAAAAACTCAGTTTTCAATATATTCAGAGAGAAGAAGTGAGTAGCAGACGAGGAAGAAGATGAATTAAGGAGGAAGACAAGATGCTTCTATTTGGTGAATATAAAGGCGAAGAAAGAGTGTGGACCGCTCCATTGCGCGTGGCCTTCTCCATGTCCTCACTCATTCACGTCACTCTCGTCTTGCTTTTCTTGTTTTTTTTTTTAACTTCAACGGAATATTTTTTTTTTGAGAAAAATGCTTAAATTAAGCAAAAAAACACTATATTACCATAAATTATTTTTTGGTCCGTTTTTTTTTGACTTAGATACCTCTCACCAATTTAAAAAGCATATGAATTATTTTAACAGTCGTAAAAATATGAAAATTATACAAAAAGTACATAAAGAAGAGATAATCATATGACAAATATTTTGGTTGACTAAATATTTGTATAACACAATTTTATTGTTTGATCTATGAATGGCACAAAACTCAATCTAGGGTCTACGGGCATATAGACTGTTGTTTTGGTTAACTACATAGATAAATATATATATGCAGCGTGTAGATCCTATTATCTACTTAATGATTATCATTCTATAGCACCGTAGAGTAAACCGGCTGCAGTTTTGCCTAAGATCTGAACTACAATAGATTTGTTGAACTACTATTAGTTAACAAATCTACTAACACGAAATCAAAAATCTGCCAAAAGATGTAGCAATATTCTCACAAATCTACAGTATATGTAGCAATATTCTACTATGGTATGATTGTGTTATCTACCAAAATACTATATCCGACCGCGGCCGGACTACACATACTACTGTATAATCTACATTCTACCGGGAAACATAATGTATGCTCAGTCAAATTCATAATGTAAATGTTCCCCAAATCTCTCCAGAATCTGTTAAGAGAATATATTTTATTTTTTTGTTTGCCTAAATTTTCGTCTTTCTTTAGTGGGGTTTTTACCAAAACTAACCTACAACTTGGTT
>JABAYD010009182.1:0-14295 GCA_014822095.1 Diplotaxis tenuifolia
CAAAACCTAATTGGACAAAACCGAAACCCGATTATTCCGTAGTAAACAGTAAAGTAAACGGCAAGGAAAGATAGTTGACCCAAAATAAAATCAGGAAGAAAAAAAAGAAGATATTTTCCGTAAAATGGACTAAGTTTTGAACCAATCCACAAATCCAACATGTCGGGTGGACAATATAAAACTTAATGGGCCAAAATATGGGCCTATACCCAGCGCTAATCACCCACATAGTTGCAACGCATATAAGTAAGGATCCTAGCTAGGGTTTTAGAGGAGAGGGAGAACAACAAACTCTACAGCCGACTTGTTGTCGGAGAGAAAGCTTTTCCGATCGTTTTAATTTAAGTTTCCGTTATCAATTGCATAGATTTGTTAATTGTGTGCTTCTCTCATGCCGTCTTTCAATTACCTGTTTTTGTTGATCCAGTCCAGCTCATTGAATGAGTAAAGATGGTGATTGATGATGTTTCTATGAATATTGTTTTTATGATTCGTAGACCTTTCTTATAGGTACCTTTATCAATCTCTTGTCTTCGTGATTGTTAGTTAGAGGATTGGGCCGGTGATGATTGAAAAAGTTTGCCTACATTGTTTGGTTTAACAACTGAAATGAAAACTTGAATCTTATATTCACTCTGAGGCTCAATTCATCCTTTTTTTTTTATTTTTTTTTATTTGTGGTCCTAATCGTTTATAGGATCTTTCTCTCATAAGGGAGGCCTATGACCATCCAAAATTTGCCTCCATTGTCTGACAGGCTAGTGATATCTTTTACAGATAATTATTCCTGAGGCCTAGCAAGTTTTGTATTTTAGAAGAGAGATGCAATTGTATTATGCACTTTTTATAATGGCTAGTGATGATGTATCATATCTTTGCCTACATTGCCTGATCAAAGTTATAGGCTTTGAGCAACTGAGTGAATGATAATCTCTTCTGAAGCCTAATCATTAAGTGTTCATATTGTTTTTGCTCATTACTTGAGTTTGATAATTACCCCCTCCTGTCTTCGCAAACATATTACTTTGTTTTCCAGTATTTAGGTCATCATCTTAGAGCTTGAAGTTTTCCCAAAACAATAAGTTTACTCTTAAGGCTGGTTCCTTGTTTCCGTTCATATGTATATTTGATTAAGGTGTGGTGTTGTTTATTTTTTCCAAAATTAATAAATGGTGTAGCGTGTATTGTACTGTAAATAACATAAACATACTTGAGGTCTAATATGGGAGTTTTTGCAACCAAGAATAATACACTCATAACAAGCATATGTAATGCACAACCTTTTCTCATAACACCTACACGTTTGTGTGATATCTAGATGGCTGCTTCATTACGAAGTAACATGGGTCAAGGTTTCTTATGTAATCCCAACTATAAGCTTCGTTCGATCACCATGTTCCCTCATCTAAGCATCATCACTTCTTTTCCTGTAAGCCCAGCAACTAGAATATACTCTTCAGTACAGACTCATAGCCTAGAGATTCCCGCCACACAAGGAACACGCTTCTCCAGTAATCTAGCTGAGTAGGGATCAAAGAACACTCATACTGTTGATCACTATGTTTTCAGACCAAAGTTGTCGAGTCAAAATGAGTAGAGATCCTATTGATCGCTACGGGAAGAATGCAATTCATTGTATAGATGATGATCTCCATTAAAAAGAGTCATAGCACTTCAAGAGTAATTCTATAAGGCCACAGTTCAGACAGAGCAGTGTATTGAAAGTAAAAGACAAACATAAAAAGAGCATTCTCCGCTCTCCCTTACCATCCACCTTTCTTGAGAATGAATAAAACCTGAGCAGATTTGGTCTGAGCGAAGTGAAGGTTTGCAACTATGTAGTGGAAACCAGACTGAGAGAATGAACAATCACGAAGGTTGTTAATGGCTACCTCAAAATGATTGGGGCCAAATAGAATAAACAAAATGTTGGGGATACATATTACAAGTTTATAATTGACAAAATTATACTACACAACAACACTTTTGTATTTAAACGCCCAAGTAAATTAATCTCAAGCTTCTTCTTGTGTAGTTAAGTGTAATTGTCTCATCATCATGGTTTGCTCAAACAAATTTCTCTATACTTCTTATCCTGAATTCGTCCAGTGACCCGACCCAATCTGCAAGACTGCTCCATCATAAGTCTATGTATCGAATCTTTCTCCCATGGCACTATCCCAAACTCATCGTTGAACCCTTCCATGCCTTCTATCAAAAACTGCCACACCAATGTTCCTGCGCCTGACCTCTTGCGCTTGGCTGATTTGTATATAACATCAAAGATTGTTCTGTAGAACCGGTCACGCTGCGACGGCTCATAGTCCTTGTTCAGATTCGAGAGCCCAAACTCCGTGAAGAGAACAGGCTTCTTCAGTTCCTTATCGCCATCTTCCATGTGAGATTGCATCCATTTCACCGCAAACTTTAGGTTCTCTTCAAAACCCTGATCGTGAAACCTGCATGGGAACTTTCTTGGTTCATTTGAATAAAGAAAGATATGAACCGATGAAAAAACTCAGAGACTACTTACCAGTGATCAGGGTAGATATGAACCGATGCAAAATCGATGTTTGGGGACTCAGAGTTTCGAACAAAGTCTGAACCAAGCTCAGAGGCCCACTTTTCCGGGTTAACCGTCAGGCGTTTTGGGCTCTTGGGGCCGTAGAAACCTTCCAACCCTACTGTTAGAAGATGCTTCTTATCTATGGATTTTATGAATGCTGTCATTTCGTTTATCCAGTCCTTTTGCACACAAAAACTTGGTTAACAAAACACTGACTAATCAATGATATTGGCAAAGAAACTATCAAACGAAACTCACTTGGAGAGTATCCCCAGAGGTATCAGTCAAGCAGCGAGGCTCATTTATCAACTCCCACGCAAATATCGTAGGATCGTTTCTGTACTCTATCCCTGTTATCGAGTTTTTGCGGGTCAGCAGCACCTGAAAATGCGAAATGGGAGTTCCAACATCATTAACAACTCCATATTCAGTCTCTAGGCTCGTAAGAGACAAAGGATTCAAAACATACCGTGAGATAATTCTTGAAGTATCTGCGGATAGATGGGTCAAAGAAGAAAGAATCGTTGGAGGAGCTGAGCCCAACACCTTCCTGCCATGCCCAGTTCACGTACTGAGTCTTCCCTCCATAGTTTTGTAGGTTATTCACTAAGCTAAGAAGCAACCTAACACCATGTGTTTTTGCCTCTGCGATTACATGATCCAAGGCCTAACCACATTATATTATTAGCTTCATCAAGAGAGAAAAAAAGGGGATGCAGCCACGTTATCTATAAATGGATGCTACATTGCCCTGTTTTCTATTTATAATCATCCTCGCTGGCATTGAGATTAAAACTATGGCACACTGAAAACTTTATAACAATTTAAAATTACCTCAACGATGACTAATGTCGTCAAACACACTGAAAACTTTTAAAACAAACTATGGCACTACCAACAAGCTGTTGGCCTAGTGGTAAATGAGTGTCTGGTAGGCACTTGCCGACGTCACTCGGATTCAATTCTCGTTGGGTGGGACTATTTAAATTGTTTGGGTTCCGAGGAATAGGTGGAACTACCTAAACCAAGATCCTTAGGAAGGCAAGAAGGAAAGGTTGAGGAGATTACCTTGAAGACACGTTCATCGAATCTGCCAGGAGAGATCTGGAGAGCATTGTAGCCACCATCATTAAAAGCCCAGGTTCTACAAACAGTGAGACCCATTTTGGATCCAGCTTCCAGCATTGCACCCACACGGTGCCTGCTATGATCATTGACGGCATGGTCCATGAACCAGTACGAGTTCCACCCATTCACATACAGGGGCTTACCATCCAACACGAACTGCGTGCCGTTCCGAGTCACGAACCCTAGCTCCACCTCCCTTTTGTAATCGAACCACAACAAATCTCCGAAGGATAGATATAGAAACGCCACACATGTAAGGAAGCCTAGTATTGGGATCAATGGCCCGTTCCCTGAGGGAGCCATTTTTTTTCTCGCTTTTGTTAGCTTGTGGATCGCTTGTAGTGTCGCCAGGTTTGTTACCCCCTCTGCTTCTAGAGAGTAGTGCAAGCCGGCCCTTCCTTTGGAAAATATTTAACTTTTATCAACACCCAATAACAAAAAAAGAGAAAAGCTCAGCTTTTATTGAGAAGACCAACCCAGATGCAAATATGTTAAACCAACCAAAGAAGCATCCAGGATGAAGTGTTTGATCCCAAAAATGCGAAAGTGATGAATGCCCACAGAGCGGTCTGAGGATGTAAGAAGAAAGGTAGCAAGTTTAAGAATCAAACTTCTCTCACTTTAATGTCTGTCTGGACAATCAGGCGTGAATTCTGGAGGGTCTTTTGCGGTCAAATGTTGGTTTCATTTACTAGTGTTCTATTATTAACCACACAAATACACTTTTATTTTTCTTTTCATTTTTGTTACTTCTACCAAAAATAAAAGCAAAAAAATACCCATAGGAAAAGTATAATAAAGTAGAATGAAGACAAATTCACATCCAATGTATCTTCTTTGGGAAAGAAAAAAAACATAAACATAAACATAAATAGGATGAAGCCACCCTATGTAGATGAAAGCCTCTTCTTGACAAAAAAGAGTTTACAGTTAAAATGATATTTAACAATTTATTCAGGAAATATCACTGATCACAACAACATAAACAGGAAAACCTCTTCTGTTTCAAAACGAAAAAAGTATTCAGGAAATAAGACTATTGTTCATGTCGGTGGAAGTCTGGCTTCTTGAAGAAGTTCATTCAGATTTTAAAACTAAGACTAAGGATAAAATAAACAATTCTTTGTCTCGGTTTTTTTTAAAAGTCTTTAGGAACACATACCACATGATTGAGCGTCACAAGATTCAGATGTTTCTTCTGTTCTCTTTGATAAACGTTCAACCATGTGAATCTCACATAATATAATACTTGTTTTAGTATAAATTCTAACGTATTATATATTTGATTCAATTAATTGAGACAGACCAATGTCCCCCTTTACTTTCTTAAGAGAAAATCACAATTTTTTTTTATAAATAAGTGAATAAATTAGATTTTAATCCGCGTAAGATAATTTTTTGTTGACATAATTTTTATGTAGTGAAAATTACAATATTATATATATATATTTGGTATATATATATTTGGTATTATTTGATATGCACATATTTTAACATTTTTTCAATATAGAATTATTTTAAAACTAGTTTTCAGTGCTAATTCATTTAGTTAATCTTCTTACAAGCATTTCATTTTATTTTAATAATTTGAAGTTAATGATGCAAGAGAATCCATAATTTTAACCCTTGTCATATTGGTTAAAATTTGATTTAATGTTTCTAAGTTTTCCAGGTTTAGAGTATGTGATATCATAACACTAACTCCAGAAAATTAACATGTAAACCACTAATATTTAATATATCTAAGCAAAATACATATTAAAATAATGTTTAATACTTAAAGAAATTGAATTCATAGATGTATATAACGTTTGGTTCAAGATTGTATAAATTAATATATGATCCAATATATAATACTAGGAAAAATATATAATACAAAGTAGTCTGTTATTTGATTTTATATTGTTTATATGGACTATGGCTTGCAAAGAAACTAGTAGTAAAGTAATAATAAATATAAACACAATATATTAGTTAAGTGGTTTTGAATATCCTAAATGTAGATAGCATTAACATACACATGATCAAAAACAAATCTATTTTTTTCTCTCTAAACGCTCCAGCTTCTCTGATGTTCTTTTCTAGGTTTTTTAGCCTAAGTATCTTTTTTGATCTCCTCGACAAGAAAGCTTTGACTTTTCATCTTCTTTAACTAGAATCTCACGCTTCCTCTTTTATATAGACGTTATTTTTTTTCTTCAGTTCACACTCACTCTCATCTTCATTTTCACACTCACTTTCATCATGTCATCCGAAATGGACTTAGCGCTTCTTTCTTTGTCTCTCAATGACGAAGACGATCAACCCTTCAATTTACCAAACCCTCCCCTCAGTTCTTCGCTACCGAAAAGAATGCATGCAGCATCATAGGCCGTCTTCTTAACCCTGAGATGCAAAACATGGCAAATCTCATCCTCAACATGCAAAGGAAGTGGCAAAGGAAGTGGCAAAAAGCAAACCAGATCCGTGGAATTGCTCTAACAAAAGAAAGATTTCAGTTCATCTTCTTGCATGCACACGATCTCCAAGACATCCTTGACAGAGGTATCCAAACCTACGATGATTGAGGTCTAGCTCTTGAAAAGTGGGTTGAAAACCCTCCCGCCAACCTTCAGTCTGTTTCTATCTGGGTCCGGATCAGTAATATACTGGTAAACCACTACACAACTGAAGCTATTACTGAACTTGGTGAGCTCATCGGTCATGTAGAACTTATTGCTTTTGACCCTGAAAAATCTCACAGACAAGAGTATGTTAGGGTTAAGATCCGTATCCATGTATCTAAGCGCTTAAAAAGACAAGAATCCTCAACCTTCCGGGTGGTGGTCAAACCACTATCTTCTACTACTATGAGAGAGTCCAGAAGAGATGCACGCACTGTCAAAGACTCACACATGCAAAACCAAGATGTACTTTTTGGTTAAGTTCTCAAGGCATGCATGCACCATCCTCAAGCAACTTGGCCTTGCCCAGCCTCCTAGGAATCTCAGAACTATTCCTGAAGATGATCCCCTCTTCGGTGTTCTGAAAGCTGATCAAATTGGTATTAACCCTCTATCAGGTAGACCTCGCATCTCTCCTGAGGTCCTTCAAGGAATGAGAAAATACCTTTTGGAATCCAGTCAAGAAGAGAGACACATAAGGGAGCAACGTGTGATCTTCACGGTTAAACAAGCAGAGTAAGTCTCCTTAGACTCCCAGCTTCAACTTTTGCCACCTCCTCCGATCACCAAGGATCTCAACAAAGGTAAAGGAATAGTCTTTAACTATGACAAGAAGGATATCGCTGACCACCAAGCTCTACCCAATCAGACAAAGCTTATGGCTTCTGCTATATCTGCGGGACAATCTCTGGTCAACTCCACAACAAATGTCTTATGCAGGCTCTCTTTTCCCAATGTACAAGTAACCTCTGGTATCCCAAATGAAATCATCAGGTTTTCAAGTGTTGCTGCTGAAGCTAGCTCTCAATTTGCAAAGGTCCCTCGATCTTACAAAAGGAAGAACAATGCTACCAAGAAAGTCACAAGATCTCAAGGCAAGCAGAATGCTACAACAGACATCAGTACACGTGCAAGCAAGAAACGAATGTCTAATGGCTTTTATCAGTTGGAACTGTCGGGGACTAGGACGGCCTCAGGACCTGACAATGGAGCGTATAACGGAACTGCAACGTACGCACTTCCCTGAAGTTTTTTCTTAATGGAAACAATGCACCCTAGGAACACCTTAGTTGATCTTAAAGTCTGGCTTGAGTATGATCATGTTTTCACTGTGGATCCAGTTCACATTGGTGGGGGTCTTGCAATTTTTTGGAAGCATAATGTTGAAGTAACTATTTTGTATGCGGATAAAAACATTTTGGATGTCAAAGTCTTTTATGAAGGAAAGATGTTTTATTTGTCTTGTGTGTACGGCCATCCAAATCATGGGTTCAGAAATATTGTATGGGAACACCTCTCTCGTATTGAAACTCATATAAGCTCAAGCTGGTGTATGTTTGGAGACTTCAATGACATTCTAAACAACTCAGAAAAAACAGGAGGTCCTCGAAGAAGTGACTCCTCTTTTGCTCCTTTCTCGGATATGTTAGACTGTTGTGGTATGTCTGAACTGCCTGGTTTTGGTAATAGTCTAACTTGGGGAGGCAGAAGAGGGAAGCTTTGGATCCAAAGCAAACTAGATAGAGCTTTTGGTAACAAGAACTGGTTTAACATCTTCCCTGCCTCTAATCAATCTTTCCTCGCCAAAAGAGGTTCGGATCATAGACCGGTATTAATCAAATTATCACCCTCTCAATCTTTTTATAGAGGATCATTTAGATTTTACAAGCGCATGTTCATAAACCCCTTGTTAAAGAAGCTATCATCAAAGCCTGGAAACCTCTTTATTCGTCAACAAGTTATCTACTATCTTCTCGTATTAAATCTTGCCGGAAAACTCTCAGTGATTGGAAGAAAAAGAATCACTCAAACTCTAAAGAACATATCGTTCTCTTACAAGACAAGTTAGAACAAGAAGAATCTTCAACAAATCCCTCTCTCACCACAATCTTGTCCCTCAAAAAACCGCTTATCCTTGCTCATAGAGAGGAGGAAAACTTTTGGAAACAAAAGAGTAAAGATGATTGGATCCTTTTTGGAGATGTCAATACAAAATTTTTTCATACGACAGTCAAAATTGCTAGAGCAAAGAATCAGGTTTCTAAGCTCATAGATAATTCAGGGACTACTCATAGATCCGAGGCTTCTAAAGCTCAAGTGGCAATCGATTACTTCACAAATTTATTCCACTCCTCAAACAATGAAGATTACTCTCTTCTGCTTCAAAACTTGCCTACTCGTGTGTCGCTTCAATGAATGAGGCTCTTATTAGGAAGTTCACTCCTGAAGAGATAAAAGAAGCGGTTTTCTCCATTAAACCAGATAGTGCTCCTGGTGCTGATGGTATGTCAGGTTTCTTTTTTCAATCCTATTGGGACATAGTGGGAGAGCAATTGACAAAAGAAATTTTGGGTTTCTTTGATACGGGTTCTATGCCTTCTGAATGGAACTTTACTCAGTTGTGTCTTATCCCCAAGAAGCATAACGCATTATCTATGTCCGACCTCCGGCCTATTAGTCTTTGCTCTGTAATGTACAAAGCAATTTCTAAAATACTCTCCTCAAGACTTAAGGTTTTTCTTCCGGATATAGTCTCTGATACTCAATCAGCTTTTGTCTCAGACCGGCTTATCTCAGACAACATTATTTTGGCTCACTAAGCAATACATAGCTTAAGGACTCACGACTTTATCTCAAAGAACTTCATGGCTGCCAAAACGGATATGTCTAAATCTTTTGATAGGGTTGAAGGGACCTACTTAAAAGCGCTTCTCCTTGCCCTTGGTTTCCATGAGTTATGGGTCTATTGGATTATGGAATGTGTCTCAATAGTTCAGTACTCTATCCTTCTCAATGGTCAGTCTTACGGTTTCATCTCACCTCAACGTGGTCTGCGTCAGGGTGACCCCATGTCCCCCTTTCTTTTTGTACTATGCACAGAAGGCCTTACCCATATGTTTAATCAGGCAGCTCTAAAAGGAGATTTAGATGGTGTTCAGTTCTCTGCTGAAGGTCCTGCTCTTCATCACCTATTTTTTGCAGACGACAGTCTGTTTCTCTTTAAAGCTAATCCTCATCAATGTCATGTCTTCAAAGAGATTCTTAATAAGTATGAAGATGCTACTGATCAAGTTATCAATCTGTCTAAATCCTCCTTAACTTTTGGCAAAAACATAAACGGTGACTTGAAGAATAGGTTCAATCACATTTAGGTATTTATAATGAGGGTGGAGCTGGTACTTATCTAGGTTTGCCTGAATGTTTTAGTGGCTCTAAGGTGGAGATGCTAAACTACATCCAAGATAAACTAAAAGGCAGAACATTCGGTTGGTATACCAAATTTCTCTCCCAGGCAGGGAAATAAGTCATATTAAAATCAGTAGCTCTGGCGATGCCCATACACGCCATGATGTGTTTCAGACTCCCCAAGACTTCATGCAAAACCCTCACTGCGGCAATGGCTAACTTCTGGTGGAACTCGGTAGAAGATAAAGGAAAAATTCACTGGCTTAGTTGAGATAAGATTAGTGTACCTAAAGATAGGGGTGGGATGGGTTTCAAAGACATTGAACTTTTTAACCAAGCCTTGTTAGCTAAACAAGCATGGAGAATCATCTCCAATCCTTCTTCTCTCCTCAGCAAATTTTTAAGAAGTAGATACTTCCCCAATGGTCTGTTTCTCTCAGCTTCTGTAGGCTCTCGGCCTTCCTTTGCTTGGAGAAGTATTTTATTTGGAAGAAACCTCTTAGCTAAAGGTCTAAGACTCATGGTTGTTAATGGTCAATCTATCTCAGTGTGGTCCTCTCCTTGGCTTGTTGATGGAGATAGACCTAAATTTGAGGGTGGACAAACTTCTTGATCAGAATCTATCTAATTGGAACCAAAACCTTCTTAAATATCTCTTATATCCCAATGATATTTAGATCATTAACATGATCAAACCTGTTTTGTCTTCCCCCGATTATTACATTTGGAATCACTCCAAGTCAGGAGAGTATAATGTCAAGTCCGGCTACTGGCTAGCTGAAAAGGAATCAAACAAGGAAGCTTACGTTCTCGGAGGAATGCTTCCTTCTCTAAATGGTATCAAAGACATTATTTGGAAAACCAAAATAGCTCCAAAGATCAAAATTTTCTTATGGAAAGTCATAAGTGGAGCAATATCAGTTGCGGATAAGCTAATAGAAAGAGGTATGAAGATTGATCCTCACTGTCAGATTTGTGGCTTGGAAGGAGAATCGATCAACCATGTTCTCTTCACTTGCACGGTTGCAAGACAAACGTGGGCAACAAGAAATTTTCATTTTCCTCAAAATGGTTTTGATTCTTCTTCTGTCTACTCCAACGTTTTCTATGTTCTTCAGACAATGGAGAACCGAAACTTTCCTCATGAGGTCACAAGAAAGGGTCCTTGGATTCTCTGGTCAATTTGGAAGAACAGAAACTCTTTCTTATTTGAAGCTCGTCTTGAACTTGGACATCCCTTCATCAAGAAAATATATGAGGAGGTTGAGCATTGGTTTCAGATTAAAGAAATGGAGCATAAGGATAGATCCATTGCCCTTGATCGGCTAAAAAAAACAAATGTTTGGTTGGAAACCTCCCCCCCCCATTGACTGGTTGAAATGTGATGTTGCATTCTCTTGGGACAAAAAAAAAACTTGGAGAGTGGAGCTGCTTGGATTCTAAGGAACATAGTAGGCACAGTCCTTTTGCATGGGCGCAACTCCTTTGTTAACATCAGAAGCAAGACTGATGCTTCTTTCTTAAGTTCTAGATGGGCTATTGAGTGTTTAAGAACTCTAAACTATGACTCTATCTTGTTTGTTGGCGATGATTCGGATATCACAAGTGCCATAACTAAACCGTTTGCTTGGCCCTCGCTCAAGTTCTACTCATCTCATATCCTCTCCGACCTCAATGGTTTGGAAAGATGGAAAGTGAACTTCTCATCATCTATCGACATAAAAGGTGCAAGACTAATTGCGGAAAGCGTTATCAAGGAGCATCGTATCCATTCTTATATCTCGGTTGGTTTTCCCTCATGGTTATCACATCTCTTTTCTTGATCTTTTCTCTAGGTTATGAATCATTTTGTAATCTCCATCTTTAAGTATTGGTTGTAATCACTTCCTCCTTCATATATAAACTTAGTGTTTAAAAAAAACAGATAGCATTAACATATATTATTGATATGTTAGATGAAAAATTAGTGTGTATTAAGTACAAAAATGAAATATTACACATGACGAAAGGTTATGTCCAAATTGTGTTTCTATTTTATTAAGAGAGATGTTTGTAGAATAATCCAGTACTATGTCCTCATCAGTGATCAAACTTATAGCACAGTGATTTTTCAAAGAGTATTGTGAGAGAGAGATCCATTCTCTCACACCTTGTTATGTGAGTGGAGGAGGGTATAACAACTCTTTTGAAACAAGCGGATGAGATAAAGAGCATCACATGTATTAGCTTTGGTGAGGATGGGCTGGTGATCAATCACCTGCTCTTTGACGATGACAAATTATTTTGTGTGCAAAACCGAGGTTGATCAGTGCCAAACTCTCATTGAGGTATTGCATTAGTATATCATCAATCTAGATAAATCATCGATCCCTTTTGGTGAAGAAATGGGTGTAAGGTTCAAACCCTTAGATCTACTCATTATATCTTGTTCTTATCCTGCTATTAGATTGTTTAAGAAGAGATTAAACAAAGCAAAAGGAACACACACAACTTTAACGAGTTCCTGGCCTCTAACCAGTACTTCTCGTGGGAGACTGTCCTCTCAAACTTCACTATGAATAAGAGAGTACAACGAGGATCACAACCGTGATCTAGCTTGTGTATATGCAAGCTCTGTATCTGCGAAAACGTAAAACCTTACAGCACACGAAAGCATATCAGGTATTTATATAGCTAGCAACAATAAACCCTAACTTATGGCTTTTGGGCTTTCGCATGTGATCTAGAGGAGAGGTCCATCTAGAGCAATGTTCATTCAGACTTTGGGCTTTGACCTACAACCAACAATCTCCACCTTGTGGACTTAAGCCTAATCTCTCACCATCCCTTAGCGCCGATTTTGTGTTTCTCTCTCTCTTATTCGAAGACTCGCCATTTGCGATCTTCTCTATCTCTTCTCAGTCCCTGTGAAGTTACCGACTCTTGAGATTTTCTCCGGCATAGCTGCTCTCGATTCACCGAGCTCCACCGTATTCTTGTGCTGGGAAGATCTTGAGAATAATCTCGACCACATCGGATCCTTTCTCCAACTTCCTTCGTTTTGAGTTCAACACTTGACATCTTGTCGAGGCTTGATGAAACATTCTTCGATTCTGGCCAGGAACCATGTTTCTCTCCCCTCTGTAGTCTAAGTTGATATCCTTCTGCATCAAATAGTGTTATTTCACCAAAAACCTCCGAGTCTCCTTCGATGCCTGATTCCGGCTTCAAATCTCTAGCTCAGGTATCCTTTGAGCTTTGAGATTCTTCTTCAGGTTCTTAATCGCTTTCATGTCTTTATATGCAATTAACATGTCATCTACATATAACAATAGATACAAAATGTCATTAAGATCCTGAATTTTGAAGTAGACGCATGGGTCGTAGACACTTCTATGAAACTTCTGTTCCTTCATAAAATTATTAAATCGTTGGTTCCAATGTCTAGGTGACTGTTTTAACCCATATAGGGATTTCTTTAGCTTCCACATGTAATCTTCCTTTCCCCTCTCAATGAAACCTTCTGGTTGGTCCATATAGATATCTTCCTCCAGAGTTCCATTTAGGAAAGTTGTCTACACATCGAGTTGTTCTAACTCTAGATCAAAGTTTACTGTGATTGACAGCACCAGCCTTATAGAGAAATGCTTCATGACAGGAACAAAAATGTCACGACAGTCGATTCCCTCAACATGTGTGTAACCCTTTGCCACCAGTCTACCTTTGTGCCTTGGTCTTTCAATTTCCTGGTATACCGGGCTTTCTTTTGAAAATCCATCTTCAGCCGATGGTCTTCGTTCCTTCAGGTCTCTTCACCAAATCAAATGTTTCATTCCTTGTAAGAGAACCCATCTCCTCTTCTGTTGATAATTTCCAGCTTTCCCAGTCCTTGCTCTTAGTAGCTTCAAAATAAGAACTTGGATCATCTTGATCTATCTCCTCAGCACTTGCAAGAGCATATGCAACAAAGTCTGATTTTTCATACCGAGAAGGAGGTCTTATTTCCTTTCTCTATATGTATCTTGCTAGGATATAATCATCTCTGAAGTTTCTTGACCTACCCTGTTGATGTTGCTTGGTCCCTTAATCAAATATGTGCTGAAAGATACTCGTTTCTTCTTCTTTTTCTATTTCTTCTCTTCAGATGCCGAGAATTCCTTAAATACTTTTTCCTCATCAAACACCACGTTTCTACTAATAGTGCATTTTCCTTCTTCTGGAATCCAAACACGATAACCTTTCGTTTCTGGAGGATATCCCATAAAAATGCCCTTGATAGCCCTAGGACATACTTTGTCTTTAATAACATGCACGTAAGCAATGCTCCTGATATACCATGGATTTGACCCTCTTGTAGCCATGGTATATAAGTATTTTTTGTAACTATTTATTATATTATATAGCATATTATCATATTTATAGGTTCATGGTAATTTGGGAGAAAGTGAAGTCTTTGGAGCATAAATGGAGAAATCACCTGAAGCTGATATCGACCCTTGCTAGAGGTCAACACGGAGATTTAATAATCGATCAACGCACATCTTTTGTCGTCGATCGACACAGAAGGAACATAAGTCCATTACGTGATTCAGCCGACTTGAAGCCCACACTTTCATTTGTTTACCAATTTACCCCTGACGAGTTTTAAACCCTAGTTTACCCTGGTACTTATACTTTGCCAAAGTGTTTAGGGCAAAAAGAGCTTTCTCGTATTCTTATTTTCTCCACTAAAGGTTACTTAGATTCATAGGTTTGGAGGGAAGATCATAGAGA
>JABAYD010009186.1:0-18969 GCA_014822095.1 Diplotaxis tenuifolia
TCTAGCCCTAATTACAATAACTAAGGAGGGAAAATGCAGTGGTGGAAGGAACTTTGACAAAATACGAATAAAAAAACGACTATTATGTATAAGAAAAAGGAAAGAAAAGAGTATTAAATGCTAACATGTGAAGGGCTTGACTTGCGCCTGTGAAACACAGTGAGCAAGCTGGTTCTGACTTGTGATTTGTGAACAGTATGCTTTTGCCACCGAAGACTCCCTTTCGATTATAATTAATTTCACACTCTCTCCACTTTAAAGTTGAAACATAGTCGTTGACTTCTCTGTCTTACTTATCTCGGACGTTGACTTGGTTGATTAAGACCGGACTAGCTGTTAAATCACAGTTTTGGTAGTATAAATCAAAAGCTTTCGGATAAAAGCTGGACTTGTTATTCAGGATATGGGTAGATTTGAGCTTTGCTGGCATGTGGAGTTTGACTATTCTCTTCTCATGGGATCGACATGGTAAGTGGACCCACTAAGAAAAGTAGTATTTGGGCCTATTAAAGGGCCCACTCAGTTTATCATCAAGACAAAATGGGGTATGGGCATCGTATTATGGCCCATCATATTATATTTAATACTAATTATAATATTTGTTAAATGTGTGTATCTAAACTATTAAAAAGGAAGTATATTTTGTACTTAATGCTGATTTTTCCACAATAATTACCAATCTATGCTGCTACAGCTTAACATTAGATCTCCCCGAAGCTTTTCTTATCATTAGTAGATTTTGGCAAGCCCATTAACAATATAATAATCATTAATAATTATCGAGGCCAAAATCTGATTGTATATATAATTTAAAACAAATTAAAAGTCTTATATTTTGAATATTAGTTGAACGATGACACTATCAAAACGTGTATATTATAGTAATACACAACCATATCAAATATTGATTATATATGTAAATCAAAACGGTTAAAGAAATTCAACGGTTCTGTTTTGGTTATTATAAAATTATATGGTTTAAAATCTATGGATTCTGTTTTTATACTCTTTTTTTTTCTTACCTACACTAAAATTTTGAAATACAAGATATTTTAAAGAAAGAGATAATATATTTCCTACATATAAACAATGTATACATGCTAAATAATTTTTTTTTGAAACAAATTTTACATGCTAAATAAGTTATCACAATCAAATGTGTCAGCGATATATTACTGTTATATACACAACCAATTGAATACCAAATATCTAACATATTTACTACTCACATAAAACTTGATTTGCTTATGAACTAAGTCCTAACAAATTTCTAAAATTTTGACCACCACTAATTCTTTCATAGTATCTTCTGAGTTATTCACCATAAATTCAAATTAGAAAAAAAAAACAAATTCTATAGATATGGTTTAAGCGCACACACCAAGCTTCATTTGGATATTATAAATTTTCATATGGGTTTCGAATCGGTTATTCCCAAAATAAGATGAATTCAGTTTTGATATATATATAAACCTATGAATATTCAAAACTAATGTATATGAGACCGATTCAGATATTTGTACTAAAAGTAACAATATTAAGCGATTTAGTTTGGGTTGTCTGAATTCAAACTAAACTTAACCTAAATATAATCGAATAACCAAAAGTAACCATATTTTACTCTAACTGAAATTATAGTTCCAAATATATTTATATATTTTACATATTTATAAATTTATTTTATTTATTTTGAAGGGGTTCTAAGATTTTGGAATTGAAAAAAAATCATAACCCACCCCTATAATATTTGAATTAGGAAATTTAAAAATGGTATTAGAGTATTCTATTAAATTTTTAATTTTAATTTTTATTATAACTTCAAAGATTAATTTTCATCTAAATTTATGTTTAAATATTATAAATACATCATTTAAGATTAAAAAATTAAAAACATAGAATAAATACATCATTCAAGATCTAGTTTATGAATAAAACTCATTACATTTCTTTAAAAGTCAAAAAAAAATCTTTTCCACACCTTGTTTTTTTTTGAACTTTACACACCTTGGTTTTCCATTTCGCAAAAAGACAATATATTAAATAATTATGAGATTAATCGAAAACTAACAGAATTTTTAAGAATGATGCAAGTAAAACCGGTCAAACATAATTCATAAAATGATTTGGGTGGTACAATCAAAAGTAAATATTCATGCTAAGATATGTAGAATTATTGGTTATAGAGTTCATATCCTATGTAATCTTTTTCATAATTGTAATACTAATAAAAGTAAAAAACAATGATAAAAACGTGTACTGGTTAAACTAATACTTACTATAAATATTAAGAGTGTTTATGCAAAAGCTTAAGGAGTAAAGCTGCAACATGAATGAAAACAATCAACACGGCTTCACATGCACATCAAACATTCACTGAAAGCAACATTGGCTGTATAAAATGTAATAGTGTCTCCATCGATCATACTCATCACAAACAAGAAATTTTCATGGAGAATGAAAAGATGAATTATATCTCATAAATAGTATCGAGAAATACTAAAAAGGAGATTAAAAAACATATACATAAATTTATATTGGTGAACAATCTTTATTTTCTGGTCTGTAAGAACATAATAGACAGACACAGAAACTCCCCGTATTTTAATTTAATCTCAGTTTCGTGTTCTTCTCAGAACAAGAACCCAATCAACAACATACAGCTACTGTCTTTAGTTTCTTCTTAAGGCATATAATCATTGCGGTGTAGCTTCACGTTGGTGTTGTGGACTCGGTACCAGCTCAGGTGCTACAGCAAAGTGCAACCCTCCTCTGCGTTGTACTCCAACGTCACCGCCTCTGTGTAACATAAACGCAACTTCTGCAGCGGCCAGAGCTGCCTGATACTCACAAACACACACAAGACATAAGTAATCATTAAAAGCTTAGACTTATATGTGTGCGGTGTGTTATATTTTACCTGTCTTTGTCTACGGCGTTGTAATATACTGATGGCCCAAGCCATGATGTAACACGGAAGGAGAAAACCAGCTGCACGTAGCATGAAAAGCTGTAGAGAGACCAAAGCATAAACGTTATGACAAGAGATGATGCAAAAAACAACGGTGAATAAGAGATATTTTCTTACAAAGAAGAAAGTTGATGGATCCTCTTCTTCATCGTCTGAGTTATTATTGTTTGAAAGGTTTATAGCGTGTCGTAGCAACAAAAGTGCCATTAACTGCCATTATTAACCATCAATAAGTATTAATTTTTCAAAAAAGAATTGTTATAAACAGAATATAAGTGTGTGGACTTACAATGAGAGCAGCGGAGCGAAGAAACGCAGTTCCATTAGAGTTAGAATCAGCATACTCATCATAGTCAGCATCAAAGAAGTGGCGTTCTGCAGCCGCCATTGCTAAAATACGCGGGTCGTTTAAGTCTAAGGGCACACCATTAGCCCAATCTTCACTGCATAACACACACACAAGCATAACAAACTTTTCTTGAATAAAATGTTACTTTGCTATATGAAACATAAGTGACAAAGATTCAGAAAATAAAGGTTACCGGATATCGATAACGGTATCATCAGGAGGTGGTGGTGGTGGAGCCGTGTAGCCAGGTTGATAAGCCTGTAGTTATATCATCAAGGGAGAATAAAATAAAGATCTTAGTAATTGTAATGAAAATGATTATAATGTTAATGCTTATACTCAGTGTTCTAAAAATCGGTCTAGGCGCCATCCGCATAGTAGGCAAAATACACCCAAACAAAACAATTTTTCTAGAATGTTTTTCCGGGTCTAGACATTCAAAAAATCGGTTTAGATGCCCGCATAATCAATAATCTGATATAAAACGCCTAATTACCGCCTAGCGATTTTTTGAACGTTGATTATATATATATATATATACACCTTGTGGCATATTTCACAGATGGTGTCACCTTTCTCATTACACCAACGTTGAACACACTTCCTATGAGCATACTAGACACACAAAAAAAAACACAGTTTTTTCAGCTTGAATATAGTAATATATATCAACAACACAAAAAAAACATAATTCACCTTCAAGCTGCCGATACAAGAACAAGGAGACTCGAGGTTCTTAACAGAATCTTCCTCTTGGCAAATACGACATTCAACTGATTGAATAAGAGGTTCATCTTCATCAGTTACATTATCATCCATAGGTTTAGTAGTGGACAAACTTGTGGTGGTGTCTTGAGCTCTGGAACTTTCTCCAGAAGATAAACTCTCTGTATTGAGGTGATTAGATGTAACGAGACGGTCGGTACATGAACTCAGATGATCAGACATCTCCTTAATGCTGCAAAAAAAACCGTTGACCTGTAATAAAATCAAGAATGCTCCCAAATTACAAAATGTTCTATATCCAATAATCCAATCTTAGCAACGAAAACTATACGATTCGATCACAATTCAGAAATGAAACCCTAAAAATTGTAGAAATAAAAATTCTCAATCGGTAAATCTAAAGACAAAGAAGATCAAAGATTATTATTGTTACCTGATTGATAATAATCTTTCGATTTCTTGAAGGCAAGAACAGCTCTGAAACGAAACTTTTAGACAAATGTGTTATCTTGTGATGATGTTCGATCGGAAAGATTTTGAGATAAGTATATTAAATGTCTTGAAGCGCGTGTATACAGTATGTATACAGTATACGTTTTGTAATACACAAAACCGAGGAGCTTATGGGATGTTGACGGTTTGACACGGTGACTTCCGTTAAAAGGCGTTCTCAGGAGAGTTTGATAATCTCTTTCACCTACTCTCAAACTAAACGGTAACGGAGTTAGTTTCTTGGTGCTATCAGAATTTTTTAATTTTTTTTTTTATATTTTGTACCAATCCTGGTTATTGTTAGATTTTAGAGAATATAGAAGAAAATTTTTATTGATAAAAAAATAGAAGAAAAATTTAACAAATAGGATAAAACTAATTACTTTTTAGGGACTTTAGGATTGAGATTTTGATCAATGAATTATTCATTCAAGTCAAAAAAAAGGTTATAAATAAATAGACATGTTTTGTGATTTGAATGAATCTCTAATGCTTAAATGATTTCTAAAACTATTATAAATAGATAAAAATCTACGAGATATAATTTTTTTGGAGTCTTTCAAATAGTCATTTTTAAAAATTTTGTCACAAAATGGCCTTCAAAATATAAAATGACCAAAACAGTTTTTATTTATTTTGATTTTTTTCTCCATATACATATATATATGTCTAAAATACTGATATTTAAAAGATTTTTTTTTAGAAAAATATAGAAGTAAGTTGGAAATTTTTCTATACTCTTACATTACAAACTCATCAACAATTAAAATAACTATTAAAAACAAACTAATTGTTTATACGGTGGTAAATAGTAAAGGAGTATAAATAAATAAATAAGCAATTAACAAAACCGAACCGAACCGGTTTAGTGTAATAGAAAACCGACACTATATAAAGATACCGCTTAGCTAATTTTCAGTAGGAACACTCCGTCTAAAGCTTAAACCCTAGCAACCGCAGAAACAGAGAGAAAAGGCGAAAACTTCACAAGCTTTAACAATGGCTGAGCAACAAGAGATCCTCACTTCCACGCCAGCTGAAGTAAACCCAGACCCAATAACCGACACTGAAGTCGAAGCTGCGGAGAAACGTGCGAGAGAGGAGACGGAAACAGAGGAAGGAGGCGAATCTAAGAAGCAGAAAGTGGGAGGAGACGAAGAGAAACCTAACGGGTCGGATCCGGTTAAGCTGGGTCCAAAGGAGTTCGTTACCTCCGTTGCGATGTTTGATTACTTCACCAAGTTCATGCACTTCTGGCCAACCGATCTCGATGTCAACAAGGTATGCATTAAACTAGTGTTACTCTGTTTCTTGTCTTTTGCTCTGTTTTAATTGTAAAGTTTCGATTTTTATTGTGAATATATGATAAAGTTGTGACTTTGTAGCTATACCGAGACATCTTGTGAAGTGGGTTTGCTTTGATTACCGCCAAAAGTTCTGTTCTTTGTTGGTATTGATGGAGTTTTATATTTTGACACTCTGTTCTTTTGCTCTGTTTAATTGTAAAGTTTTAATTTTTATTGTGAATATATGATAAAAGTCGTGACTTTGTAGCCATTCTGAGACATCTTGTGAAGTGGGTTTCTTTGATTACCGCAAAATGTTCTGTTCTTTGTTGGTATTGATTGAGTTTTATATTTGGATACTCTGTTTTGTCACCATTTAATTGTAAAGTTTCGATTTTTATTGTGGATATGATAGAAATCGTGACTTTGTAGCGATTCTGAGACAACTTGTGAAGTGGGTTTCTTTGCAAAACAATGTGTTCTTTGTTGGTTTTCATTGAGTTTTGTATTTAGAAACTCTGCTTTTGTCTCTTATTTATTGATTGGTAATAATATTTGTGTGGTTCTGGATGTTGCAATGTGTTTAGGAAGAGGATAATACATTATCAAAGTAGTGACTTTGTAACCAAACTGTGACAGATTAGAAAGTGTGTTCCTTTGAATCTGTTAGTTTGATTACTACTCAAAAGTTGTTTGCATAAAAGTCTGTTCTTTGTCAGTTATATGATTTGGTTATGGATTGAGTTTGTGTGTAGAAACTCTGTTTTGTCTCTTATTATTGATTGTTTATAATGGTTTATGTTATAGTGTATGTGCATGTTATTGCAGTTTCTTTGGAGTTTCTAACTAAACATGTTACATTATTACAGTATGAACACATGGTGCTCTTAGATCTGATCAAGAAGGGCCACACTGAACCTGACAACAAGATTGGTGGAGGGATCAAAGCCTTCCAAGTAAGAACCCACCCTATGTGGAAGAGCAGGTGCTTCTTTCTCGTTAGGGAAGATGACACTGCTGATGATTTCAGCTACAGGAAGTGTGTTGATCACATCCTCCCGTTGCCTGAAAACATGAAGACTCCTGGATCTAATGGTAATGGTGGAGGAGGTCGTGGTGGTGGTGGAAGGAGAGGTGGTCGTGGTGGTGGCAGAGGTGGAAGATTCAGAAGATGAAGTTTTGCTTGCTGACTCTTGTTGCTTTAAATTGAAATTTTGAAGCTTTTAATGTTAAGTTCTGTTGCTAAAAAAACTTATTTTAAGTTATGATCTTGTTGAATGCTATTGTTATTTTCTGGAGAATGATTGTCAGTTTATCTATATTACATGAAAACGGAAGCGGACACGTGGAAGCGAAAGCGTAAAACGAGATTTTTTTTAAAAATTAAGAAGCGGATAAGTGTTGTAAGCGTATCCTATATATATATATATATATATTGTTTTTTTTTAAAAAAAATCTAGAAAAATATATGATTTAAATTTAAAATAAATTATTTATTATTTTATAATAATTTTGAAATAATTTCATATTAAACAGATAAATAAGTTCAAATAATTTATCATATTATTTATTTTTAGTATTTCATAAATAATTGACAAAATATATTTGAATATATGCTATATCTTTAATACCTTAATACATAAATATAATTTATAGTATTAGTTTTAATATTTTCATATTCTTTTCTCTCAATTTCATTACTATTAAACTTTGATTTTATAGAAATTAAAAACTATGATTTTATATTTTGTATTGATTTATAAACATTATGTCTTAAAAACGGAAGCGTGATTCCAAAATGGAATCGTAAGCTTCCAACGTGTTTTTATAGAGAATATTTTAGAAGCGTCTTGGAAGCGAGATTCCACAAGCTTCCATAAAGTTCCGATTCCGAAGCGGGAAGCGAACGTCCGATGAAGCTTCCATGCAACCTAGCTGTTTATATTGTTCAAGAATTAGAAGTAGCAGCTTGTCTCTATGTTCACAACTTGAGAGGATATTTTGATTTTGGGCTTTTTTCTACACGAGCTTTTTAATCTTGAAGATCCTAGTGGGCTTCTAGTCCTGCTTCTCAGCTCAAGATCTCTATATTTGCCAACGTTGTGGCTTTCAGCATGTGAGTCTCGTGTTCATTCCTCTCTCTATTTGTGCTTGGTCGTCCAAGTAAAAAGTTATTTGAAAATGTATCTAACAGAAGACAAGTGCCCACCACTAGTCTGCGAGCCCTGCTAGAATAAAAAGGGTTGTGAACTAAAATGGTATGTAATGTGTGGCCTTTCTCTGATAGGTTTGGTTTAAAGATGGCCATTGAAGAGCATACATTTGTTTGGCCAAATTCAGAAATTTTAATATTTTCAAAATAAAATCGTAAATAAAGTAAGAGCACAATTGAAAGAATTTTTCTTTTTATATATTTTCCATGTTTTAATTGATTTAGTTTCTTATTTAATTAGCTCTTACCATTGTTGATGCTCTAAGTAGCTTTTTTCTTGCAATAAGTTACATATACTCATTTTTCAAAAAAGAAGAAGAAATTACATATATATTTGATTGATGGAGCCAACAACTCCGGTGGTTCTCTTGTGTTTGTATTTGTATGCTTCGTGCTTTGTTTTTTCAACGAGAAATTTAGTGAATATGTCTTGGCAAATAAAAAAGACTGACAGAAAACAAACAAGGCAAATCTCCAAAATAACACATTTTTAAGTTTATGTCACAAAAATAGTCTTAAAAACTAAAATGACCAAAATAGCATTTTTTATTTTAAAAATTTTAATTTTTTTTAATTTTTTTAAATTGGAAATCTTTTCCCTAAAGCTCCACTCTTCAACTCTAAACAAAAAAATCTAAGATTAGTTAACTCAAAGGATAAAATAAATAATTTATAAAACATTTAAGTGTTATTTTGATCATTTTTATAAGTGCTATATTTATGACAAAAAAAACTTTTTTAATGCTATTCTGGTCTTTTTTCTCGAACAAATGATCATTCTTAAAAAAAAAACAAAAGATCATTCTTGTTAAGATGGGAATAAATTCTGAAAAACTTTATGCAATGGTCACACCAAAACCTGATCCGAGAACCAACCAGGTCAGGGACTCGGGGGTTTGGGAGAAAAGTAAAATATCATAGGCCACATAAATTTGTGGCTGGAAATCAAACGAAAATGCTGACGTGTGACCCACTTCACTTTTTAAAACGTATCAAAATCTCAAATCTCACAATTCCAAACCAAAATTTTCCAATATACAAAACTCAAGAAAAATAAAAAGAGAAGGGGAGAGTCAGAGACCTCTACGGGAAACAAAACACTACCTCAAAGTAATGCTAGAAAGTAAAAATCCAGCGATCAAGCTCTTTGGGACGAAAATTCCTCTATCAAAGGTTTTAGAGGCTGAAGAAGACGAATTATCCGCAGAGAAGGTATTGATTCTTGCTTAGTTGCTTTGTTACAGAGATGGATCTTGAAGAAAAATGATTTTTGATATTTTGTTGGACATGAAAACTATTCGTTAATATTAATCATATGATAGTATCATAGTATCATAGTAGCAACGTACTAGTTAGCTAGTATAGCTAAAACTGAAAAGTGGTTTCATGTGTTTTTGTACATTTTTCCATTTAATGCCAAGCTTGAGCTTTTATGAATTGGTACATCTTAAGACATTCGTCTCTGTTCTGTTTTTTTTTTTTGCTGAACTTGAGGTTGCAGTACTGTTTTGTTCGATGACTTTTCATGACACGAAAAAGCACATTCGTTTCTCCATAAATAATAGTATTTTAGTAAAAGTATTGCTTTCTCGTTTAATCAACCAATAAAGGTGAGACAGAGAATTTAGGTTTAGGTAAAGCGTATTCTCAAAAATACTTTTTCTCCACCAAAGTTTTATCTAGAACCTTCATCTTCAGATAACTCAATAATAAGGAATATCTAATTTTAAATTCATTTATTCCTGTTTTTTGAAATTCATTTATTCTTTTAATAGTTGTTCTTTATCTCATTTCGTTTTATACTCATTTTTTATATGCTTTCTGAAAAGTTAAATTTTATTATTTTAGTCTTATTATTTTTATTTAATAATCCGGTTCTCTTGGCTCAGAACCAAACCGAGACATCGGAGAAAGACAAAACCCCAAAGAAACCAACCAAGATTCTTCCATGTCCAAGATGCAACAGCATGGAAACAAAGTTCTGTTATTACAACAACTACAACGTAAACCAACCTCGCCATTTCTGCAAAGCTTGTCAAAGATATTGGACCTCTGGTGGGACCATGAGAAGTGTCCCTGTCGGAGCCGGACGACGCAAGAACAAGAACAACTCATCATCTTCACATTATCGCCACGTCACCATCTCTGAAACCAACGGTCCGGTCCTTAGTTTTAGCCTCAATGATGATCACAAGACATCGAATAATAGTTTCTTGAATCCCAAGCTAGTAGAGAAGACTAACCACCACCAGGTTGATGATTCAAGAACACGTAACAATGTAATGAATGGTTTGAGTTGCATGCCTGGAGTTTCATGGCCATACACGTGGAATCCTGGTTTTTACCCGGTTTACCCTTATTGGAACGTGCCAATGGTGTCTTCTTCGCCTAATCCTACTCTTGGTAAGCATTCAAGAGAGGAAGAAGAGAAGATCAAGAGAACACAGATGAATGGATCTGTATTGGTTCCTAAGACTTTGAGAATTGATGATCCTAATGAAGCTGCAAAGAGTTCTATATGGACAACACTTGGGATCAAGAACGAAGTTATGTTCAAAGGGTTTGGTTCTAAGAAAGAGGTTAGTGTTAACAAAGAGGAAGCAGAGACTTCTCTCGTTCTTTGTGCAAATCCAGCTGCGTTATCAAGATCAGTCAATTTCCATGAACAGATGTGACCCTATGCATACTATATATCCTATATGGTTTACATGTTTTTCGACTTTTTATTCATAGGCTTAATTAACAGTTTTTGTACCATCTACTTTTTACTTTCTTTTAATAAGTTTGATTTTTGCAGCAATGTTCGTTTTGACCGTTATTTTCAGTATCCGTTGTATGACAGAGCTAGTAGTAAAACTGTAAAAGAACTGTTACAAAATCCATGAGGTAGACATAACTTTACACATGAGTGGATAACAAGATAAGATCAGATAACTTGATAATAAATATAAGTGGCGCTTTCTTGAATTTTACCTCTTTTATGCGATTACTAATAATTGTGAACTGCTGTGGGTGGACACGAAAAGACAGCACGAGCTTAAGACAGCGGTTTATCTTTTTGTTGAATATGGAAACAAGTTAAAAAAGCATGTGTACTATTAGGGTTTTATTAGTTCTGGCCTCGGTTTTTCTTAAGCAATGTGTAAAATTATTTATAGTAATATTGTAGTATTCTTTTTCTTTTTGGGTTATAAATCTTCGAGAATTGTTAAGAAATGTATTTCTCAGATAATTTGTTGACCAACCATATCAAAACAAATTTTGATCAGGAACCGACCTTATATTAAAAAAAAATTATGCAAAACGAAGATAATAGACAGTCTCTTCCCTTTTTGATAATGTGTTGAAAAGTTCATATAATGTTTTCTTAATTTCGTTTCATTTCCTTTATGAATACTTACGCTGGAAAGGATGGGTCACATTGCTTTCCAGATTTATTTCTTTCTTTCTTTCACAACTTTGGTCTGGTATCTGATAGCAACTTAGATATTTTGGATAGCTCAACTAATATAAGCCACAAATTTGATATCCTAAGCAATTTTTTATTTCCATTTAATACTAAATGGTGTGGGACACAGTATTTGTTGGCACTGAAATTAAATAGAATGACAAGCTGCTTTTTAGTGTTTTCCCTTTGTTTTGCCCTTTTCATAAATTCACTTTGTGGCAAAGCAGTTTGTCATTTTCTCTAAAATCCACAAGATATATATAATCACGTTATTTTCAGCTGGCAGTTTAATGAAGTTTCTTTTGTTTAGTTGGTATAAGAACATGAAAGGGTTAAAAACTACTATGTTTTATGGTTTGTAAGAGAAAATATGAGTTGAGGTTTGTGAGCACATAGAAGCAACGTGGTTTTAACATGGCAATTATACTGTTATTATTGATGGCGGTTGGGTTTCAACCGCAAACGCATTTTTAGAGCCTAAGGAACACAAGGTATGGCTGGCCAGCTTGGCCATTTGCTTTCTCAAGTTCAAGATGTCATCAAACCAGTTTTCAGGAAATTAACAAAAGTTTACAAAATTCTGAAGATTATATCTACACTATCAGATCATTTGTTATGGAATCAGAATGCTCACATATGACCACCGTAATTAACATCAATCATAAGTGAGAGTCAATCCTCCATTATGAATTCAACTATACATTATATACCTCAACCCACTCTTTTATATTTTTTTTTAACAACTCTTTTATAATGTTTCTTCAATGCAAGAAGGAGACTTAACTCTTTTGAAATAATAAAAATAAATCTCAATTAGTTCAACTTCAATTCTACCTCTTCTTTCAAAATTTACAGTCAAAATCTTTACAAGATCTTATATCTAACCAAGTCTACTTTAGCCGATTTGAATTAGACGACTTTGTAAACCATGTTAGACAATTTCTTTTTGTTAGTAAGGTTTATAAAATCAATATATTGAATATGCATTCACTATCTTTTTCTGTAATTGTTATTATCTAATGTACGAAGGTAAAGCAAAATAATTGAGTGGAATTGACAGAAACCACATCTTCGAAAGAAAAGAAAATTTGATTTGTGTGGAATTAAATAGTAAACATTTAAAAAAGATAAATCCACTTAGAAAGTTAATTAAAATGGAACTTTGGATGAGTAGACTTCCACACGGATGCCTTTTCCTACGGGTAGGACTCGTGGAAAGTAAATCATCTGTTTCACTTTCAAGAATGACCGGATACTTAGCCATGTAAATTAAACAAATGAGAAAATGACAAGTGATTTGTCTTTTTGACTTTGGGCATAAAATAACTTCTTATAACAGACTTTTGAAATAATCATGACTCATGTTCAAATATACGACGCTATATATCAAACAATATTATCTTTGTAAATGTTAGAGTATATAGTATTGTATTTTATAAACCTTAAGAAGCCGTTCTGCGTAAATGGTCTATACAACTATTACATATGAAAACAAGGAAATCTCCTCTCATGATCTTCCACTCCTCCAATTGGTCAATGGATGATAAGTTATGATCATCCAATCTAATATCTAAGGCTGTCTTGTTTTCTCTCATTTTTTCTTCGTTAAAACTTCTCACTATTTTTGTTATAAAAAACTATGTATTAGTACATATGAAGTTTTAAGGACATAGCTAAGTGTGTACTGATGACTTGTATAATTGTATATAGTATTAGTGAGTAGTTTCTTTTAACTATTGAGTAGTTCGTCTTTGTATTTTTTTTGTGTCAACGTTCGTCTTTGTAATTATTTTTGCAAAGTGTGTTGTTTTCCCTAAAAGATAAAGGCAGACAGGAAAAGTGTTGCTGATACGGAAAACTATTGAGAAATCTGAAAAGGTGAGCAAAAAAGAGAACGATCCTAGATTTTTTTCTTTTTTGGGTTTTTATAAAATAATAAAAGTGCAAAGAAATTAAAGCCGCTCTACACTCCCATTGAGCTTTGGGAATGAAAACACAAACCTCCAAGAATAAGACATAATATTAACTGATAATTAAATAAAAGTTGGATTTTTTCTTCTACGAACCTGAATTTAATATCACAGAAACAGATTGTTATAGCGCATCTAGTGCCATCTTTCTCTGACAATGCCTCAAATGTTCATATAGACCATGAAGCTAGAAACTCACAAAGGTATATGAATCCTGATATCCAAAACTTGATTGTTATTCATAGATTCTGCTTCTTACAAACACATTTGTTAATGCTTTCCAGCACAAAACTTATGATTGTATGCAAACACGTGATCATTTTCTATCAGCTTTTCTCAGGTGACAAACTCATATTCAATCTGCATGATCTTGTTTTTCTATTTCCATTAAGAAGTCCAAATTTTCATTGTGTACCCCATAAAACCTAGATTATATACCAATTTCACATCCTTTATCAGTTCAATGTATTGTCAAATCTAAGAACATTTATAGGTTGCAAAACCAAAATTGGATGTGGGTTTTCAAAAAAAAAGAAATTTCAAAATTTTGGGGGAAAACAAAGAAGTCCAATAAGCGGTGATCAAAACTTGGGCCGTGCCTTGGAATTACGTGATTGGAAGTAAATCAAAACAACACCTCTTTATTCTCGTTGAGCACAGAAAAGAAGGCTCCAATATATGGTTACTTGTTCAGCACTCAGAAGCGCTCACCAGTTATAGAATCAAAGCCATGACAGTTTGTCACCACTAATAAAGAGGAGTAAATGGAGAAAAACTAATTTTACAGGTGGGTTCACCTGGCCTTGGTTTCACGACCGAGTACCTTTTATCACCATACCTTGTTTCTATGAAAGGAGATGTTTCCTTTGTTTCATTACCGAGTATCAGTTTCAGTTTCTTCACCGGTTTGCAATTTTGTGTAGAGGTTTGTACAGGACCTGAAGATGCAGCCGAGACACTACTTCGGTTTTTCTTGTAGGTGATTTTGTGCAGTCAAGCTTTGTCTTGATTTTACGGTCATCTTCTCATGAAGAACTATTTATCTTAACTTATTTTGCTAGAGTTGTTTATGTTTTCAATCTAAGAACATGGTTAATATCCTTTTTTTTATTGTAACCACACAAGTCAAGTATGAATGGAATTAAGTTGTGTTTCAAAAAAAATGGGGAAAAACTACTACATATGATGCATGAAAAAAGAGGACTAAACCAATTAAATAAGGCAAGATGGTGTTCTTTCATGTTTTAATGACTTTATATACCAAATGAGAAAACTATGATCATAAGCAACATAATGTGAAGATGAAATTACAATTTGGATGGAATTATGTGAAACCCTAATCAATTATATCTCATCATCCCAAAGTTGTTGGATGGATTTGTAAGGGCTTGTGGTTTGATTAACAAGGAAATCTCCTCTCATGATCTTCCACTCCTCCAATTGGTCAATGGATGAAAAGTCTTGATCATCCAATTTAATATCTAAGGCTTTCTTGTTTTCTCTCATTCTTTCTCCGTTAAAACTTTTCACTATCACACTTGCCCCTTTTGACATTCCCCACCTCAGAGCCACCTTCATTTATAAATCATTGGTTATAATTAGTTAAATATTAGTTTTACTCCCTGTTTTCATTTGTGGTTACATTTTTATGTTAATTTTTATGTAGATTCAAAAACATTATAGTGTTTAACAATAATAATTATAAAGTTAATGCCAAAATGAAAATAAAAAAATGTTTAAATAAGGCTCTTAGCAAGTTATGCATATATTTCTGAGTTACCTGAGCTGGAGTGGCATTATGCTTGAGAGCAATGGATTTGATGACAGGGTGTTCAATCACAGCCGTTGATCCCCAACAATTCCCTGGACCACCAAGTGGTGAATATCCACTTACATGGATCTTGTTCTCATCACACACTTTCCTTAACTTGCTTTGTCTCCACAATGGATGCATCTCCACCTATACATATACACAAAATCTTAGTTATCAGATCTCCCCAAAAGTAAGCAAGATTTTTTTTGGTATTCATGTTTTGTATCCAAACCTGGTTAACAGAAGGAGAGACAGAAGCGAAATCGAGGAGATCATAGATCTTTTTAGAAGAGAAGTTGCTAACACCAATAGATTTACACAAACCCATCTCCAAGCATCTTTCCATGCCTTGCCAAGTTTCTTCAATTCCCAAATCTTTCTCAAACTCTTCTTCCTTTGGGATTGGCTCACTCACTCCAGGCTTTAGCTTTATTGGCCAGTGCACCAAATAGTTATCTAGATACTCTAGCCCCATTATCCTATTAATTCATAATTAATATGGTCATGAGATTGATATGTCGACCATCAAAATATTGTACGTGAGTATTTGTGTTTGGCGAGAGATGCTTACTTGAGAGTTTGTGTGACGGCAGAGATAGGGTCATGGTGATCACTAGACCATAACTTTGAAGTCACAAAGATATCTTCTCTTTGGACAGTTCCATAGGAGATAGCTTCACTTAATGCAGTTCCTAGAGCTTCTTCTGATCCATATATCTTTGCTGTGTCGAAATGTCTATACCCTATCTGTCTCGATTCCAAGATGTAAGCTTATGAGATATTAGAAGTTGATTTTAACAAATTCCTTATTGTTATTGGAATATTTAACATTTGTATGTATTAATTTCTAATTTCTTATACATAGTCATACTACTATAAATTTTAATCATATTTGGTGGTCAAGTGATGAATACTCTACTCTGCGTGAGAAGTGATAACATAGTAATATATTATAAGATCATCTGATAAAGTTTTTGTTATAATAAAAGCAGCTCCATGAAATAATTTTAGAAGAGAGCAAAAGGAACCTTGATGGCTTGATGGACGGCTGAGATGGTGCTCTCTCGATCTTTTTGAGGACAATAAGTTCCCATACCAAGCAATGGAATCATCTTTCCACACCTGAGACGTGCCATGTCACTCCTCATATCTCTCTTTCTCTTTTTATGCTTCTTCTCTTCAGGCTCAATGTGTTGCTCTGTGTTGAGTGTTGAGTCTAAGACATGTTTATATATAGGCCACTAAAAGGTCAACGATCTTGATTTCTTTTATTCTTCCTTAAACAAATTTCCCTTATGACATCAATTATTATATATAGAATATGACCTATATATGGACTGTATTATGATAGTTTAATGTATTACCTCTTGAAATGTAAAATGGAATATTGGGACTATGGACGTATCGAAGCACGAGAGTTTTCCATGTCTTCTGGGATTTTCTTAGCCGACCCAAATCCATATCTCTCAAACCTCAAGATCATATCTTCTCTCCTCAATAAATTTGCTCATTAGTATTTTGAGTGTTACCAAAATATGGTTGTTCTTAACATTTTATTTTTGCAACTTGATTCTATTGGAAACTTTACAAGCTAGCTAATTAATTGCCAACTGTTTAAACTCATCTAACTTCTAATTGGAGTAATGGTCTAATCTAGCATTATAGTTTCACATCTCATTTATAGTGTCATAAGATTCTCCAAAAACTGTATACTCCAACTGTTTTCACAAACGAATGATCTGATACTATAGATCATGCATGTTCTCCTTCTTTTATCATGGCAGAAAATATCATTCTAGTATCTGAGACAAGTGAAAAATCTGAATATTTTTACAATTTAAAATGTTAAGAATATTATGATCGTTATTGCAGTGTAAAATTTAGAATCTTACCTTCTATACTTGCATTACAAATCCCAAACCACGTTGGATTAATGATGTTCAATTGTAATATAACCCTTGTTAAAATTATGTTTTAGTTCATGTTCAAAATTTTCCTCAGTTCTTTTTTTTTATTGTGTATACTCAAAGATACATATAATACATACAAATATGAAGCATCAGCAGGAACAGATTGTGATTTTATATAATGAATAACATATTAATTGAATCTCATGCACATTCGAAGAGGCGTCTTTTGAAAAAGTATTAGTTTGAAGGATAATACAATAATATATTTAGAAAGGGCGGTTTGACATACGATTACTTGCCAATGATATGATTTGCATAAAATAGTTCATAAGGGAGAGGAAGTCAAATCGAAGGCGACTGCATGCAATCGACGTTGGCTTACTAACCAAATTACATATGAATTAAGCGTTGACAATAAAACTAATTATCTAATCTCTTCAATGGATAAAACTACTAATCATTTTAAATATGTAAAAATTAAATGCAATGGTGGTTCGTGTAGTATTTTACAACAGAAGACAGTCATGTTCCTGCCTTTCTAGTGCACCGCCAAAAGATTTCACAAATCTTTTTCCATGTGATTTATTATTTTCTATAGTTATTAGGAATTTGCAGTCCTGTCGATATAAATATTTGATTTGTAAACTACAATTAAATGTCAACTACCGCTTACTACCACTTTAATTTTATCAGTTTTTTCATCAACGTTTTGACCTCTCAAGTGTATATATGTATATTCATTTGATTCCCAAAATGCGTCTCTTCTTTTTTAATTTCTTCTCCTACCAAATGTATAATGTCACTCTTTTCGTGACTCATGCTATGTATGTACGTTGAATAATTATCTAAAAATAAACTGAAACAGATTAGATCAAATGTACCTTTCTGTTGGTTGCTACTAGAGTTAATTTATGGTCGTTGGAACATAAATATCAGCACTAGAAAATGCATTGTAGATAATTTGAATTACAGATTTTTTTATAGAGAAAACAAACATGTAAGAAATTAAGTCAAACCATGTATATAAGAATTAGTTTATGATTTCTCTTTAATAACACAGTAACACAGGCAAACAAATTAATTATTTTCAACCAAAAAGAAACATTTACAAACACAAACAGAACCGAATATCTCTTCACATCAAAAGAGAAAACTCCAAGACAAAAGCTAAAGCTTAAGGAAGATTTTCCACCTAAATTATGGAAAAAATGATATACTAAAGAAACATTTTGGTTGAAAAAATGTGCATAGTAAATTAGTAATGGATACTTATTTTTCTAATGATTCGATTAAGGTATAAGCAGAGATTGATCACTAAGCCTTCTTATACGTTCAACAACATAAGCTCAAGAAAGTGTGAGATAGAGATTTTGACCTGCGCGTGAGGAATGGAGCTTTTACGTGTTTTAATGGTATGAATAATTTTTTTTTTGTATATATTTTTGTGTCCGCATGGGAAATATTTCAACTTTCAAGAGTCTTACGAGTGTAGTTTAAGAGATGGTTAATGAACTCTAGACAAATAATCTCTAGTTTTGTTCACAGATATTTGTTTGCTGTCTAAGAACTACGAATCTAAAATTTCGCGTTGTGACAAGTTACTATGGGTTTAATCTTGAATCTTGATATATGTAAATTACTTTTGTAAAGACAATCTACAAAAATGTAAATATACTATAACAAAAGCATTGGTTTCAATGCAATCAAACGTAGAGACACAAGAGTGTAGCACGAATTAGAGGGAAAGTAAGAGATTCTTGTTTCTTGCAGATATTCTGAAAGCAAAAAAAAAAAA
>JABAYD010009187.1:0-11042 GCA_014822095.1 Diplotaxis tenuifolia
TAGATTGGCTCTTATTGTTTTCCTGAATAGTTGTGTGGCTCATGAACCTACGTATCCCAATGAACCATCGTGAACCTAGCTCCTTAACACTACAAAAAAATAGCTCTATTGCAACAGAAAAATTGTAACGTCCATTTTTGTTAATAATTTGCTATGATTATTGCAATATTTTTGCAATAATGAATATTCGTTACAGTTTTGTTACAAATTTATTGTAAAATAACAACTATAACAGATGTTGCATGTTGCGTTACTAAATTGCAACTTTCTGCAACACAAACAAACATCTTGCAAATTTTGCAAGTAATATTCAACACTTTTGAGTCATTGCTAATTTGCAAAACAATATTAAAAACATATGTGGCAAAAATGTGACAGTTATTATATTTTTTATAGAAAAGATAAATGGTTTTAGTATATTAATTACAAGAAATATATAATACGTATTTATATTGTATATTTAAATATGTACACTATATTTTTAATGTCATGAATTTTATTTTGTTTTGGTCTAATATAGTATGGTTCACTTATTCCTATTAAACAAAAAAGAAATTAGACAAAACAATAATTTACATATCCTTTCAACGATAATTATAAATAGCTATACTATATGACAAAAAAATAAATAACTATGCTATTAACGTAATTCTACCTCTTGTTCTTTTTTTTTTCCTTCAACACAGATAAAGAAAAGTCTAAGGTCTTTATCAAAAAATTTATAATTGGTATGATTCAACAATGTTTAAAAGTATATGCATAAACAAATATGGGATCGTCGATGTTAATCGATCTAGACAATACGGAAAATATGATCCGGAATTTTTTCTAGCCAAGAAGACCACGTAGGTTTATACCATATCCTCGTCTAATCCAAAAGAATAGTGATTGGTGTGCTACAATGAAGAGCAACCAAGGGGGGAAAATATATGTAGTGAAGAGTTGGATCCGAGTCCTTCACAAGAGTGATAATACAATTATTGTGACTGATCAATTTATCACAGTCGATGGTTTAGCTGACAACAAGAACAATTTGTCAAACCTGCATGATCATCTTGATGAGGAACTACACTCGGAACAAAATGACGTTTCATGATTCTCAATCAAGAGAAGACAATTCAGACAGCTGAAACGTCAAGACATGAAGAAGTCTAGACGTGAAACTGCAACGAAGAGATGACAATCATCTTTTTATTATTTAGTTTTATTACCTTGCATCTTTATTTTTACCAACCAGTTCATTCTTCCTTTTATTGTTTAAAACTGTTCCTACTGCTTAAGAACTTAACATCAGCTAGTGCCTACTACTTTACTGAATGAACATTATGTATAGGTCTTATATATTCAGCGTATATGGAACCCACACATAAATTATTCTAGTTTCAAATTATAAGTTCTATATTATTTTCCATTTTTAAATTATTAAATGCTTCATTCGGAAGGAGTTTGCAACGACTAGAATGTTTTACTTTTTAGTGAAATGTTGTTCCCGCCTTATATTTTATTTACCGCTTGACTTTAATTTGTTTAGAGAATATTATGCTAAAAAGATTTGAATATATCCAATATCAAGAGGTTTAGATTTTCTAGTTTCGTTTTCATATATTTATATATATACAGCTACGGTGCTGTTAATAACTCAGTAAAATTCTGCACGTAGTTCTTTGAAAGCCGTCCATCTCCAGATGACAAATGAGGGTCATAATAATCAAAGGAGCAGTCCAACCAGTAAAAATCGTAGGTTTACTTAATCCTTCCAATGTGAATGGATCATTGTGGTAAAAAAGAACATATATATATATTATATATTAACTTCACGTTAAAATTTTAGTTACGTTATATTTTTTTTTATAGGTTCAAACGAGGTATCCTAATCACTAATGAGATAAGAACAAGCATTCGACCTTATTTTCCTGGTTCGTATCGGAATTTGTCAAGTACACAGCCAAATGTAAAAGATTGATGGTTATACATATTTAAGGTTTAAATAAAACCGTGACTATATATTTTTCTTGTTTGATGTTTGTTATGACTATAGAAATATGTATGCCTTATAATTTTAGTTTAATTTACAGCACTCTAACTTTTCGTTTATAGTACATTCTCAGAGAAAATCTTCTTGGAATCATTTGATTGATCGGAGGTGCAAAGATGTTTTGCAAATGTGCTGCAACAAAACTGACATATATGATTAGCCGAGGGAAAGAAAGAGATAAGCAGCCATATTGTATCCTTGATGATTTCTACAAGTTCAGATTTAGTGTCTACTGGGAAACTGACAAAGCTAAGGAAAAAAACGTAAAAATGCTTTTAAGAGTCTAATGTCTGATCAAAACGGGCTGCAACCTCATTAACACCGAGCTGGCTGCTATCATTTGTCCACATGTGTCAACAATTAAGTCTCAGTTGGGTCATTTAGTTTTTTAACTTCTTGTTAGGTTTTTTATGGCTTTCAAATTATCATTGATGTTTCTCTGATAATGCGTTGTTGAAATGTTTCGCGGTAAAGTTGGTTATTTGGCTTTTGTGTTATTATAAAATATATTTACTGTAAAAATAATAATACATTTAATAATATTATATCAAAATACTGCAAAACAATTAACAGTTAATTAATTTTATTGAAATACTAATTGTTAACCGTCCTCACTAAAACTTTGCACCAAATTAAAATAAATTGCAGCGAAAAAATTCAAACAACATCCTCTAAAGTTTTATATAGCACATTTTGCAATAATTTAAGTTACATTCCATATGTCGTATTTATACCAAACTATTTTATAGGTGTCTTGTTGCATTAATACAATTAAATTGCAATTAAAACATATTGCAAATTTGCTATGTTGTATGCTATATATTTAAGGTAGCAATGATTTGTCACTATTAATGTTACACAAATACCTCGTAAATTTACAACAAAATTTTTAGAAAACAATTGTTGCAATAATATGACATATATAGCAACAACTCAATTTGTTGCTAATTTTGCTACATATATGCAACAAACATGAATTTGCAACATCCAAACAACAAGAAATTAAAATTTGTCACATTTTTGTTACAATTTAATATTTGCAACAATATATTAGCATAATCCAACAAATCTGTTGGGGTCAAAAAAAGTAATCTCGAAATAAACGTCTACGATTACTTCATCTTACATTTTTCGATAGAATCTCCGAACGAGAAAATAAGGAACGGCCGAACTCGTACGACCAAACAGCCAGCTCGCCGGTGAGCTTGCCGAACAAGAGCCAGCTCACCGATTGGCGAGCTGGTCGAACACGAGCCAGCTCGCCGATCGGCTAGCTGGACCAAGTACACAGCCCGCCGATCGGCGAGCTGGCCGAACACGAGCCAGCTCACCGATCGGCGAGCTGGCCAAGCCATCCAATCTGACACTGGCCAACTTAAGCAATACCTTCCTCAAAGCCCGGACACAAGGCATATACCCCTCAGCTCGATCATACTCCAGGACATGATAAGAACACTTCTCGTTTCGTCTCGATCCGTATTGTCGTTGGAACTTTACGATAAAAACCGAGAAGACTTGTTTTCTCGTAAAAGACTCGAGTAATTCGTATAAAACGGTAACGGTTAAGCAAGACGCCAAAGGGTTATCAAGCTATACGACCAATTCGAGAAGTTCTTCAAGAAAGACATCATGTAATTGAACGATCTCGTCTAAACTCGTAAAAACGGTTAAAGTCGCAGAACGGTCCAAAAGGTCCTGAAACCGATAAAGGCCCACTTGCGACTTTAGATGAAATCCAGCCCAATAAACGTGACGACGTTTATCTATTATTTGCAGGAAGAGATAAATATCAAGTTTAGAGATAAATATCAAGTCTGAAGATAAATAGAAGTTTTCCGAAGATAAATATGGAAGATCGAGATAAATGAAAGATTTTCGATAGACACGAATGGGGGCAGAAAAGGAAAGACTAAAATCGTCAAGAGAGAGAGTATATAAGCACAGGTCAAGGTCAAGAGGAGGCAGAGCTTTTTAAACCTAGAAAAACTTGTTAGCTTAGGCGAATTTAGGACTTAGGTGGCTAGACTAGCAAGTCGGATTCTTAGAACGTTTGGTCGTCTGAGTTCGCGATTTTCTTTGTAACAACTTTCAATCTCTTTATCAATAACAGCCTTTGCGCAACTACTTCATCCATATTTTGTTTGTATCTTTTCATTTTATTGTGTTTCCGTAGAGAATTAGGGTTTTCCTAACTTTCCTTATTTTACGGAAGATTGACGGTGCGATTTTGGTTCCTACAGTTTGGCGCTAGAAGGAGGGGGGTCGGATTCTCTAACATATTAACCACTGAACAAACGGAAACAACATCCCTAACTCACATGGCGATGTCATCTCCTTCAAGGACAGAGCAACGATCGGCTCGATCAAACCTCTCAACGATCTCCTTGTTATCGAGCCGACGATCCAGAATATGGATGGCGCAAGAATATTAGTCGACACCAGAAGCTTGGCTGATATCATATTCAAAAATACTCTCGAGAGAATGAAAATTAATCCATCCTAAATTGCGGAAAACTAAATCCCGCTAGTAGAAATATCGGGAGAAGCCACTATGGCTCTCGGCACAGTTAACCTAGCCGTCCGAGTCAGGAGCGTGACGAAAATTGTCGAATTTCTACAATGCAATCACAGGAACCCCATGGTTAAACTCGATGCAAGTGATACCATCGATGAACCACTTGTGTCTCAAGTTCCCAACTCCAAACGAGTCGAGACCATCTGGGGAGATCAGAAAAACCCGCTGGCTAATGCCCCTTCCAAAAAGAAAAGAAACCATCTGCTGACGAAAACGCCCAAGAACAAGATAAGACTGAAATATTTTGGCAAACTTGAGCAGTTGAGGTATTGATGGAAAGCACGAGCCTACCTGCGAACCCGTCATCTCGGTATGTATCGACGAGGCTTTCCCAGAACGCTGCGTCAAAATTGGTGTGAACTTGAATGAGACCTTAAAGACTGAGCTTTTGACTTGTCTGAAAAAAAAAAACTCGGACACGTTCGCTTGGACCGCAGAAGACATGCTAGGAATCAACATCGGCATCACCTACCATGAACTCAATGTTGACCCGACGTCTAAACCCGTTAAACAAAAACGACGGAAAATAGGGCCAGAACGCGCCGAGGCGGTCAATAACGAGGTCGATAGACTCCTCAAGGTCGGATCCATAACGGAGGTCAGATACCCTGACTGGCTCGAAAATCTGGTCGTCGTAAAAAAGAACGGTGGCGAGTCTGCGTCGATTTCACCTACCTCAATAAAGCTTGTCCCAAAGCATATCAATCGCCTGGTCGAGGCAACCGCAGGGAATAAGCTCTTGTCTTTCATGGACGCTTTTTCCGGGTACAATCAGATTATGATGAACCCCGACGATCGAGAGAAAATCGCTTTCATAGTGGACCGCGGAACTTACTGTTATAAGGTAATGTCGTTCGGCCTTAGAGCATCTCCAATGTAATACTCCATTTTTTCCTCCAAAATAGAGTAAAAGTGAATATGGAGTAAAAATGCTCCAACCCAACTCCATTTCACACTCCATTATGGAGTGATGAACAAACAAAAAATAGATTACTCCATTTATGGAGTAAACTCTATTATGGAGTGAGATATGAAGTTGGGTTGGAGCAATTCTTACTCCATAATCACTTTTACTCCATTTTGGAGGAAAAAATAGAGTGGGGATGGAGATGCCCTTAAGAATGCTGGCGCGACCTATCAACGGCTCGTCAATCGCATGTTCTCCGAAAAACTCGGAAAAACATTTGAAGTGTACATCGACGATATGCTCGTAAAATCACTCGAAGAGCAAGATCATGTATCACACGAAAGGCTCAATCTGCACAACATGAAGCTAAACCCCGCCAAGTGCAGGTTCGCTGTCGCATCCGGAAAATTCTTGGGGTACCTAGTCACCTACCAAGGGATTGAGGCCAATCCAAAACAAATCACTGCGCTAATAGAAATAGTTTCCCCTTGAAAGAAACGGGAAGTACAAAGATTAACCGGAAGGGTCGCAGCGCTAAACCGCTTCATCTCATGATCAACCGATAAGTGTTTCCCTTTCTATGATACTCTTAAGGGGAACAAGAAATTCGAGTGGTCCGAGGAATGTGAGACGGCTTTCCAACAGCTGACGCACTACTTAGCCACGCCACTAGTACTCGCGAAACCTGTAGAAGGAGAACCATTATTTCTGTACATAGCGGTATCAGCAACGGCCGTAAGCGGCGTCCTCATCCGAGGAGAGCGTGGTGAGCAAAAGCCAATCTTCTACGTACGCAAAATGTTGCTTGATGCGGAAACAAGGTATCCGATGATGGAAAAATTGGCACTCGCAGTGGTTATGTCGGCAAGAAAACTAAGACCGTACTTCCAATCACATGCGATTATAGTGCCCACATCTTTCCCGTTCCGCACGATCTTACATAGCCCCAACCAATCCGGAAGACTGGCGAAATGGGCAATCGAGCTAAGCGAATACGACATTGAATACCAGGCAAAGACTTGTGCAAAATCACAAATGCTCGCGGATTTCTTAGTAGAGCTTCTGGTGAGAGGTGCGCCCGAACAGAAGACGAACTCAACCTGGACTCTGTACGTCGAAAGGTCTTTGTCTAATCAAGGCTCTGGGATCGGTATCCGACTCACCGACCCAACAGGAGAGGTGCTGGAACAATTGTTCCGATTAGTTTTCCACGCCTCAAACAATGAAGCCGAATGTGAGGCCTTGATCGCAGGACTACGATTGGCTCGCGGTCTAAAGATATGTAACCTTCATGCATACTGCAACTCTCAGCTAGTGGCAAGCCAGTTCAGGGGGGGATACAAAGCAAGAGACGAAAGAATGGAGGCATATCTGACCCTGGTCCGAGATCTAGCCCGAAATTTTGATCAATTCACCCTCACTCGAATTCCTCGCTCGGAAAATGCTCAAGCAGACGCATTGGCCGCCCTAGCATCGAGTTCAGATCTCGGTTTGAGTAGGGTAATTCTTGTAGAGTTCATCGAACATCCTAGCATCGGAGCACCCATAATCGTAAATTTGATCAACGCACTCAAAGACGAAATCGACGATCAACTTCCCACTGACACGGACCAGTCCAGTTACGGTTTCAGCCGTCCGTGGATGGAAATAATCTTGCGTATATCTCAAACGGAGAACTCCCGTCAGAAAAATGGGCGTCTAGAAAAATAAAAACTCAGGCCGCACGATACATTTTGGTCGACAGAGAACTCTACAAATGGAAATTCTCCGGGGCACTCATTACATGCGTCCGAGGAGAAAAAGCACAGCGAATAATGGAAAAGATACACTCCAGATCCTGCGGAAATCATTCCGGTGGAAAATCGCTCGCGATAAAAATTAAACGCCATGGATTTTTCGCGAAAATGCATAAAGTGCCAGAAACACGCCCCAACTATCCATCAGCCGGCGGAATTTCTCTCGTCCATATCGGCAAGGTACCCATTCATGCGATGGTCAATGGATATAGTCGGACCTATGCACGCATCGAAACGAAAACGTTTCTTATTAGTCCTCACCGATTTGTTTCCCAAATGGGTCTAAGCAGACTCTTATGCGAGCATCAAAGAAGCCCAAGTCGAAAATTTCGTATGGAAGAACATCGGTTGCAGACACGGGGTCTCTTACGAAATCGTAACGGACAACGGGTCTCAGTTCATTTCGAATAGATTTGAAGCCTACTGCGAGAAATGGAAGATACGATTGACAAAATCGACTCCAAAATACCCTCAGGGCAATGGACAGACCGAGACCATTAACAAAACTATCCTCGACGGCTTGAAAAAACGCCTTGATGCCAAAAAGGGTAAATGGGCAGAAGAGCTCGAAGGGGTTTTGTGGTCGCACCACACGACCCTAAGGTGGGCAACGGGCGAAATCCCATTCGCCCTCATGTGCGGGACAGAGTGCATGATCCTGGCAGAGGTCGAATTTCCAATAGTACGTAGGAGACTACTCCCAGAAAAGGGAAGGGAATAACAACCTAATGCTACTCGATGAACTCGATCTGATTAACGAACGACGGGACCAAGGCCTCGTACGAATTCAGAACTATCAGCAAGCGGCCGCAAAGTACTACAACTCTATCGTACGCGGCCGAAAATTCAAAGAAGACGAACTAGTCTGACAAAAAGTCTTCCAAAACACCGCCGAACGAAACGCCGAGAAACTGGGAGCAAACTGGGAAGGACCGTACAAGGTCATAAAAGTGGTCCGACCAGGTGCTTACAAAATCACAAATATGTAGGGCGTCAAAATCCAAAGATCTTGGAACCCAATGCATCACAACAAGTACTACCACTAAGCAGTACTTTCCGCAAACACTGAACTACGAGATGGTTTGATCCCTATAAGAGGGTACATAAGCATCCCGTCTCACGACGAGACCAGCTGTCCCCCTCATTAAAAAGGGGGGGGAGTGGGTACGTATATGTATACTCGTATACTCCCGAAATTTCAAAAACAATTTCCAACGACTTGACCAAAGGAAAAACGAAATTCTGAACATAGCGAGACGTCGCCAATGTCCAGAAAACTATCGTTCTCAAATCAAGAACAGTCCGTCCGCGACTATAAAACATACAAAAATACGAACCCTTCGCGAAGGTCCAAACAACGGTAACACCCACCACATAAGTTTGTTGCTGATTACAACAAACTCGCTACAGTCCTAAACAAACATAAGTTATCTTGCAAAGATAGCTCTCGTACACCCGACACAGGGGTGATAGCGCTATAAAGAAATCCAAATTTTGGTCAGCACCTTCGGGGATGATCGATTTTGACCAGCCAAGTCGTATAAGCCGAGAACATATCGCGGACTTTACATCGCTACGGAATCAGGATAAAATCGCAACAGGCAAAACGAACGCCAACTAGTCATCGCAAAGCCTTAAAACCGAAAGTAAACCTAGGTCTTGCCCTAAACCCATCACACTGGTCTCTACCGTCTCAGGGCATGAATTGAGATCCTAAGGCATGTCTCTTTGTCTACATCAGAACGCTCACTTGATTTTTAATCATCCTAGAACAAGAAAACGGATAAGGCGATCAACAAATGAGTTCGGATGCGAGACGACAACTCGCAGACCTCCCTCAACGATCCAAAGAACATCGACTTTCGTTTTAAGAAACACGAACTACTTGATTCATTCATAAAAAGCTGCCGAAGCAACGGGGATTCAAAGCCTAAACGGCCAGTCCCAAGATAAAACATGGCCACACTCGGCCGAAACAGCAACAACTAAAAATAAAAAGTCTCACACGAGACTACAAGTTCAAACACCCTCCGCGCACGGAGTCTCATCCTCACCCATCACATCATCAGAACTCGCAACCATACCATCGCCACCATCTTCAACTCCTTGGGCCTTGATCTCAACCGCACTTGGCTGGGGGGCACACTCAGACTTCAGTCCGGCAAGGACTGAACCAAAGTCACCTTCCGTGCCTGACATCTCTGCCTTGCGAGCAAGAGTCTGGCTTCCTCTGACCGCAGAGATGGGGGCACCTCATCCAGAAACAGAGTGACCGCACTCACCCCACCATCAATGGCAGCCAAGGCAACGTCCATACCATAGATGGCCGGTAACTTGTCGAGTTATTCGGCGATCCTAGCAATGTGGGCCTTGACTCAGCACAGACTCAAACCTTGACATCCTCAATCTCGCGTGCCGTCAGCCCCTTGGCACCCTTTACCCTGCGTTGAAGTCTGCGCAGCTTGCAAGATTTGGCCTTCCGCGCATCTTTCGCCTTGAGAAGAGAACTCGCGGTCTTTCCGAGATCACGCTCCAAATCGCTAACCCCAGCCTCAAACTGAGAAACTTTTGCAGAATGAGCATCTTCAATCACCTTCAACTTCCCTTCGAGTAGAGCAAACCTCTCTTGTGTCTCAGCTAGCTTCTTCGCCAGACGCTCGACCTCGGACCTGCATTCGTTGAATACATCATCAATCAATGAAACAAACTGAGCAAGGAAATAGACAATCATACCATAAAAAAATATAGATTTATGGCACGTATACAAATTGTGTGTTTTTCTATACCTTGGCTCGATGCTGCGACATCAGGTCCGAACTCAGCGTCTTGTTCGACGAAGGACCAGCCTCGGAACCTTTCGCACACCTCCTCTTCTTGGGAGCATCAGGGTTCGAACTCGATCTCTTTTGGCTTCTAACCGAGGGAGGCGGCGTTGCACTGAGCGCTGGCAATCCCAAAACAATCTCTCTCTTAGCCGGAGGCGGAGGCATCGAAACCACAGCCGCCTCAACTTTGGTAGGAGCAGGAGTGGCCGACGGCTCGACAACAGTATCCATCAAAGGATCCACGGCCATATCCGTCGACTTATCAAGGACATCGCCGGGCGTTTTGGAAGGAATGGGAACGTCCGCTGGAGCGACCGGGACTTGCCTCGATATCTCCTTGTCATCGCAATGATCCATCTCACGCTGAAACGCGAGGAACTCTGCGGTATTGACAGGGAGAGCCGCGGAAGGACCTGGCTGACTGGCCTCGAGATTGTCACTGAACGAGATGTCATGTTTCTGTTGACCTTCATTGGGAGAAGCCATCTCAACAAAAGAAATTTTCTAGAGAGAAGTTGGAGAAAATTTGAGAAGTTGAGAAGATGTGAAGGAAATGATAAGTAATGACCCAATACTTATAGAGAAGTAATGATTATTTTTTTGCAATAAAATAATCAGCTTCTCTTCTCGAGAGAAATAAGCACTCGCAACCGCAGATTCCGATTAACAACTCTACTCACCCGCAAGCATTGATCTCGAATATACGAGCTGGGGGGCTAGTTGTTAAGGTCAAAAACAGTAATCTCGAAATCAACGTCTACGATTACTTCATCTTACATTTTCCAAAAGAATCTCGGTACGAGAAAATAAGGAACGGTCGAACTCATACGATCAAACAGCCAGCTCGCCGATCGGCGAGCCAGACCAAGTGTCCAGCTCGCCGATCGGCGAGCTGGTCGAACAC
>JABAYD010009190.1:0-11445 GCA_014822095.1 Diplotaxis tenuifolia
GTATCAACCATCAAAATTTAATATCTCCCAACAACAACATACAAAATAGCTAAAAGAACTCATACACGATGTAAGAATTTATCCATAGATATTGATAATTTCATGATTTCAAACAATTTTGAACTCATTAAAGAATATAACATAGAAACACGCGCCGGAATACCACTAGTATAATTAATGTGGCACATGAATCTATATTATTATTTGCCAAATGATGTTTCATTCAAGTTCTCAAATTTAATATTTAAATGGTTAAAGTTTTTATGATCTTTTATAAATAATCATTACATTTTTTAATAATAAACAATTAATTATCAGATCTTACTCTAAACGATCGATTGTTAGAACATTGAGACAATGAAAAGGGAATTAGGTTTTTATTATCTTTTACAAATAATCATTATAATTCCAAGTTTATGCTTGTTCTCTCATGATATCTCTACCATTGAAGATTGAAGGTAATGTCTTAAATCATTACTATCAGATCTTACTCAGGCTAAATAAGAAGTTTAAACTATAGATTGTGATCTTATAGTTTAATAATGGAATCAGTAACTGTTATAGTAGGAACTAAACGCTATAAATAAACAATGATGGGATTTTGAAATTTTATCAATTTATAGAGATATTAATTTACAAAAAAAAATTGTTTAAGTTTTTATTTTAAGATATATTTGTTCTAGGATAAGAAAAATATTTGATTCTGGTGTATAGACATTAATTATTATTATTTTGAAATTTGATATTTGTATTAGTTTTATTATATTATTTAGTATATATAATATATATTGCATAATTTAAATGTAGTTTTAGATATAATATTACTACATCTTAACAAAAATATATTAAGTGTTAAAAAAATATAAAGATAACTCTACTGTGAATATAAAATAAATAATATAGATTTTTATTTATATAAAATATGTATACGTATAAATGATTAATTCATAATTTTAAGAACCATATATAAATTTTATTATTTTATCAATTACGTTAAATTTCGAAACGGTCCAAATTAAAACAGATAAAACAATTTAATTCGTCAAATTATTAATTTATCGAGTACTAGTTTATAGAAATTCTATGGTATGTTATAATGGCCTAATATGACGTACAAAAGTTTCTTGAAGTAGTCCCTGTAACGACAATTTTATTTTAATATTCTAAAGTTCTTACTTCAACAATGTATCCCTGTTTATACTGACCATATCTTCTTTTCACACTAATGTAAATTTCTATTTTTTTGATGACCTGAGACGTCCCATTTTCTTGCCTTCCTTTTTGGCTATTTTTCACTGTCTTGATATCTAGTATGTTTTGTAATCTTTAAACCGAGTATGAGAGTTGTAGCTTTCAGATCATGACATGAGCAGCGTTGAACCTCTTTTTTTTAAAGAATAAAATATAATTAATCAACCAAAAGGGCCCAACCGGGTTCGAACCGGTGACCTATTGATCTGCAGTCAATTGCTCTACCACTGAGCTATGGACCCTTGATGAGCAGTGTTGAACCTCCCTACCATATCACCCTGGTCTTTAGGAAGAATCAGACTACTAAATTGACAACTTTCTCTCTTTTTTCGTATAATACCAAAAAATTATCCAAATGTGTTGTCCACTTTTTAAAAACCAGAGAGACTTGACATGATTTTTTATTGGACACTTTTAACAGAGTTAAAATCAATAGAAAAGGCAAAAGCAGAAGGTGTGATATATAATCTGATTCTACAGTGCCCAAAGTCAAATTAAAGAACTGTCAGGCTGTCTCATGAAGATCATCAATACCCTGATATTTAGCAATAGTGGTAAAGATACTTTTGAAACTGTTAAGGGTAATAGTTAGAAAGAGAAAATAGAGATAAGAAAAGGAATAGCTTAAACAGTGACGACACATTAGTTCCCTTCACTTAAGGACAAGTCTCTAAAACTATGATGTATATATATAAAATATACAGATCTCAGAATTTCCATTTACTTCCAATAATCGAACATACAGCTTGATCCTTGATGAATTTCTATATAGTTTCTATGATTTTCAAAAGAATGTTTGATTCCTTGTTGTGTAGAAACTAGCTTGTACTCCTCATCAGATACGCTACCACACATCCTAGAATGGCGCCTGCCGCAACCTGTAATTCAATCTCATAACTTAGCTCTGTGATCATCATAGATAGCATCAACAACAACAGATACTCAGGTTGATTACATGGCCATTACAGGTATTTGAGTTCTAATATTCTTAGCTTATCTGATTCTAAGACTGATATAACACAAGTCAATAAGGAAATATAAGTAGCACAAAATACCAACATTTTGATAGACGTGGACAGTAAAAATGTCTAATAAATTAAAGGATGAAATAAAAGAACTGATGAGTTAGAGCATACCTGGATAGGAGTGTGGCCGAGCAGTTCACGCAAGGGTTTAACTGTAGATAATGGATGCTCCGGAGGAAACTCACAAACAATTTGATTCAGCAGCTGGAATTTAAATTCATATAAAACTTTTTTTTAAGCTTTTTGGAACAGACAAGGAAAACAGGGAATTAATAACTTTTTATGTGGCTTTACCTCAGCTTGACGACCAGCATGAAGCCTGACCCCAGAGGCATCATACATTACCTGCAACCCAAACATACCAAAGTAAGAGGTAAGATGGTTTGGTTTCAATATGTAATAAAAGGAGACTGTTGAAAAACAAAATAAACACTTCCCTACATCAAGTGAAAATGAAATAGGATGTTACTTTGTAAATTCAATGCAATGTAAACTTAGAGAAGTAGAAAGAACTCACAACACAAGCTAAGACAAGAGCAATAGCAAAAGCAGGTGCTCCTGCACCTTCTTCAAGGCCAATGGAAAGAGCTAAGGCAGTGACAGTAGCAGAGTGAGAGGAAGGCATACCACCAGAGCTCATCATCAGTTTAGTGTCCCATCTCTTTTCTTTGTACCTACAAAATGTAACATACAAGTGAGAAAATTTTAACTCTAAATTTAAATCAAAGTGAGATTCTTTAACATGTAACTGCAAAAAAGGAACCAACTTTTAAAGTTCTGATACAAAATCACAAAGAGGGTAAGGCAAAAAGTTCTCAAATGCTAATTAGAGCTGAAAATCACAAGATTTGTACGGACCAATTAGTGAAAACTTTGAGGAACTGGGCAAGAGCCAATGCAAGAAAAGCCGAGAAAATGGGAAGATTGTGAGGGAAGAGATTCTGCGACGGAGGAGAGGATGATCCGTACAACGCCCTATTTCCGGCGTCCGCCACTGTCATCACCTCGTCCATCCGCCTCGCTTCCGATCTCTGCTTTGATGAATTAGATGATTGCGGAGATCAAATGGCGACGACGACAATGCTCAGATCTGATCAAGCTGTCGTCTTTTGTGTAGTTTTGAAGGAACAAGAAATTATGTTGTGAACCACATGTAAATATAATACACATTTTTGACTTCCAATGATTCAATTTTATCAAAACCAAACAAAACGTATACTCTGTTTCATTATTTGTTTCATTATAGGTAAATTGCACTCCACACACTAAACTTTTACCTTATTTAATCCAATACCTTAAACCCCACATCCTCATGCCTTTTTCTATAGACATAAACTTGTTTCATCATAGGTATTTTCTTAATTTCACATTCTTCGTAGATTTTAAACCAACTCACCCCACTATAAATAAAGTTTTGTGTATACGAATTAAAAAATAATTAATTTTACATATTTTTCATATAAAAACATAATTATCAATACACCTAACGTATATTAATCAATAAAAAAATTATTGCAGAATAAAACTTATAAATTTTACATTGAAAATCGAAAACGAACATTATTTTGCAACGAACAGTTTTCTCTACAACAACACTTAATATGAACGGAGAGAGTATGATTTATCTAATCATTTTAGTCACTCTTAAGATATTTGATTATTTAGAAACTAAATATAATTAACAATCTTTTATTTATGTAATTCTTTATTTTATAAATTTGTATATCCCTTAGATTCTTCTGTTAGATTCTGGTTCTGTTTTGTTTTTTAGACAATTCTCTTAAATACATATATATTTTTAAATTTTTATCACAAAAATAGATTTTAAAAACTAAAATTATCAAAATAATATTTTTTATTTAGGAAATTTTAAGTTTTTTAAAAAAAATTTAAATTTGAAATCATAATCCTAAAACTTCACTTTTCAACTCTAAACGAAAGTCGAGAATTAATTAATCCAAGAGGTATAAATATATTGTTTATAAAACATTTAAGTCTATTCTGATTATTTTTATTTTGAAAATCTATATTTGTGATAAAAAAATCTAATTTAGAGAATTTCTCTTGATTTTTTGGTTCCGGAAATATAAAATCCATGTAATTATTTATGAAATTTGATTAGGTACTTCGGTTCGAGACAAATGTCTCCATTCATACCTACTTCGTATGCTTCAATTTTATTAAAAAGCGTATATAATTTTTATATACTTTATGTAATCATTTTAATTACTCTTAAAAATAAGTTTACTCTATAAATTATTTCTGAAATTTGACCATAAACATCATATAATTTGAGATGTTATTTTACCATGAACAGTTTTTGTATTCATCAATCAGTTCTTCATCTACACATTTGACTTTTAAAGAGATTGATGATCTGATAATAAATAAAAACAGTTAATTTGGAAAAAAAAAAACCTTCTTCCATAAACCTAAAAAAAATCATCCCTCAAAACTCATTTTCATCAAAAATATCTCACGTTAAGTAAAAGTTTCAAGAGATGAGCCACTAGTAGTATGTCTCTTTGAGCTCCGTGTAGTAGCCACTAAATCTGGCGTCCTATCAGGCCTCGGCTCCTCCTCAACCATCTCATCCTTCACATTATCCGCCTCCTTAAACACCGGATGTACATAAGCGTTTTGAAGAAACGTTTTCAAGTTTAAATTCGGTTCTTTCGTGCGTTCCAAGGTATCCTTAACCATTGCATCCTACATATAAAAAAAAACATCATCAAGACCAAACACACAAATAAAGAAGAGAGGACATTAACTACTAACCTGTAATGGGTATCTGACAAAGACTGGCTCGTAACGTCCTTTGCAAAATCTGTGGAACCCTATGGTCAACACAGGAAGTATAAAAAGCAATGGAGTTGAACGAGAAGCTTGTTTTGTGCTGAGTAGTCCCAGTAAAAGTAGCTGTGAAACTATCAAAGCAATCACAACACGTCTATGAACATCAGGCCAGAACGCTCCAGCACTCTCATACTCTTGGTTATACACATTTATAATCTGCAAACACCCAAAGAAGATGATAAAAAAAGTTGAATGATAAAACATAAATTTTAGGTTGTGAGGTTTTGACCTGATGACGGTAAACAACATAAGCTAAGGCGAAGAAGACGAGGATGAAAGGAAGGAGAATAGGGCTAACAGCAGCATAAACAAGACCAAGAATGAAGTATAATTGTATCTGTGGTTCACCAGTGTTGAACCCTATAGTTCCAGGATCCATTGCTTCTTCTCTATCTTTCTCTGTTTTCACAAGAAAGAAGTTCTTGAGATGATAGATTATCAATGGCTTCAACCTCAGTATCTCTCCAGCAACACCAGCCCATCCATCAACCATTATGTAGGTTATAAAGAAAGTGGCCTTCATCGGTATCGACACACCGATAGTCTTTGGGATCTCGGTTGCAGATTGGTTCAAGAAGCTGTTAAGCTGTTGAAGTGCTGTACCGGCTATTATGCTGCATAGGAACACGTTTATGAACTGGAACATGTAGTACCTGCTTGCACACCTTCTCTCTAGTGAAGATTTACTTATGAATCCTTCGAATTTCGACATTAGCATGAGTATGCTAGGGAGTACAATGAGGAAGATCTTCAATGCTATACCAGGAAGGAAGCCTTGTATAAAAGACTTAACAGCTTTCCTGTTAAGGTTTCAAGATTTCAAGAAACATCAACGAGTAAAAGGAAGAGAGAGTTAGGGTTTGAGATTGTTATTACATTTCGATGAGAGGTTTCAAGAAGGGTACAGCCTTCTCAATGCCTTCAATGTTGGCTAGTGTCTGCACAAATGCTATAGGGATCATGAAGAAGAACGTGAGGAAGAAGAATGCGACGGCTATCACTAGTCTTCTGATAGTGAGGTGGACATAAGGCAATGCAAGGTTGTCCCAGTAGATGTCTCTTGGCTCTGGAGCCCATTCTGTAAGCCACTCTGTTGGGTTTCTTGACTGTTGAGTTTGAGCGCAAACTACTGCGCCCCAACGCCTTTTGAAAGATACAAAAGCTGCAGGGACTAGTGACTTTGTGCTGCTTGTTACCTTCTCCTTCTCTTCAGTTATCTGAAAACATCAAAGTAAAGTGTGATTATGAAGGCAACAAGGTGATTGATCAAACACAAGGAGTTACGATAGGTGTTGTCTTTACTTTTCTTGTGAGCCCCTCGACTTTTTCGGTGTATCGATCGATTGCATCAACCTCTTCTCCCCAGCAGCCAAGAAAACCCACCTGGCTCATGTGGAAGTAGAAGGGTTACATCAAGATTCTACCATAGAGAAGAAATTATATGATGTTTTTACCTTGATCATAGGCCTTTTAGATGGATTCCTAGAGTGTTTGTTTTGATAATAATCAAGCCAGTTCTGACATTTCTTCCTCTTCTGAACCAGTTCAGACAGCTTGTTTGCATTGTAGACAGCCTGTTTTGTTAAACCATAAGATGAGTCAACCAAACACAAGAATACAAAACGGATCATTATGAGTAAGATCAAAGTTTAACCTGGTAAGTGAGGTAGTGGTCTGGATGATTGACTTTAAAGAAATGCTCAACAAGCTCACTAACTGATTCATCAGGATCTGGAGGAATATTCCTCACCAGAACCTAAATTAATCAAAAAACAATTGACATTTAATCATAGAAAATAAAACTAAGTGGACCAAGAGATTGAGAATTTATGTTGTAACTGTAAACTGGTCAGGTCTCCTCTGATCAGAAGCAAGAAACTGTAGCCTCATTGAACCAATAATCTTGTACTCTCGTTTTAAGACAAAGCATGTCCAAAAAGTAATCACATAAGCCATACACAAATGCACCCAAAACCTGTTACATATATAATCATAGAATATAATCAATGACGATATATATCAAAACAAATAAAATCCACTGACTAGTCTTCATACCTTGATGATCCATTTGGTATATTTGATATAGAGAGTTTATCAATGTCACTGAAAGTTAGATTCTGTAACTTATCTAACGTTGTGTTGGTCCAGTTAACAGGCACCATTACTGTGAAAGCAAGACATGCTATTGGAAAAAATATCTTCAACCTGCATTTCAAACCCACCATTGATCATAATCTTGAAATATTGAAAAAAAAATTCAAGATAAGAAAGTGTATGTACCCGAGTAAGTAAATCCTAAGATAGACAACAGAATCCAATCCTGCATGGTCGATTAGCTCAGGCTCTGGCATTCTAAGTGCTTGAGGCATCCAATTCAAGAATCTAACGTAAGATCGAAAATCTAGATTGACAAACTTGCTGGCCAAGCCACCTGTTTTAATGGGGCTACTCCTTAAACCCTTGATATACCATTTAGGGAAATAGACTCTGTCGTTAACAGGTTGGAGTCTAAGGATGGCAAAGGCGATGAAGAAAGCAAATGCAGTTAGAATGTTGATGGCTGCTGCAACTCCAATATCGCTTAGTGTGGCCATGAATTTCAAGAAAGAATGATCTTCCTGAACAGAAAAAGACACAGAAACCAATGAAGAGGTTTTTAGTCTACAACAAAGAGGTTTAAGAGCTTTTCTAGGGTTTCTTGCCATCCAAGGACTGATTCATAAAATAAATGACATGGATTTAAATTGGTTTTGATTTTTGAAATGGTTTTTGATTTAGTTTTTTGATAAAATTGTTTTATATTCATTCAAGATTTTGATCAAAAAAAGTATTTTGTCAGAAAATATAATAATTTAAGAACAAATAAACTAATGTACCTTTTTGTTTTTAGATAACAACCAGAACATGTTAGTGCGCTTTTAGTGGTAAGATGATGTAAATCTATACGTATTTTTGTGTTAGAAATTGTAACATTACACAGAAATAAAATAAATCACCATTCAGTGTTCTTTTTTAAGACTATAAACTAAAACAGTATCAAAACCCAAAATTTTAATAGCTAAAAACAAAAATCAAAGACCTAAAATAAAAAACTACTAAAACAATCAAAGCTTTAGCATAAATCTAAAAGATCCTGAATAACTGGAAAAGTTAATTGGGATTAAGTTCACTTACCTTCCCAAGAACTTAAACAAATCTCGTATTGTTGGTATTGTTGTTTGTATCGGTGAAGTCAAACGAAGTTGATAGGATGGAAACGATGAAGACGAAACTGTAGATTCTGCAGAAGAAGTAGAAGAAGAAGAAGGGTCTTGGATCAGAAGAAGAAAGAAAATCATTAATAATACAAATAAATGACAGATTATTTTCTATATGTGTTTTTTTTTGTGGGAAATCAATCCAAGATTCAACTCTAGTCAGATCTCTGCTGATTCATACGTTTTGGGTGTTACAAGTAAAATCAATAAATGATATTAAATTAGTTCAGCATGTGTCACCAGGCCAAAGTTAAAAAAAAAAAAGTTAATTTTGTTAAATAATTGAAGAAATATTTAATTGTGTTGACGTTTTAAATAGACACTGTACGTTAACGGCAAAAATATATATATATATATGTATACTGTCCGTTACTGTTTCCTTTTCAGTTTCTTTAAATAAAATTACAATGTTGTTCAAAAAAAAATTACAATAATGGTTATACGTTTCTTTGCAAAAAAATAATGATTAAACCTTTTAGGCCAGGCCACGTTAACATGTTCATAACGGCTATATTTTATGTTTGCCCTTTTTCGACGTCGGCTCTTGTTTAACGTTTTTCGATATTAATTTATTCCCCGGTTCTTTCTTTTTTTATTCCCCGGTTTTCAAAAAGTTGAGAGAAATCGTCAAAAGGTTTACGGTAAAGAAGATCACCGTTTGAAGAAGATACAGATTTAAAATTCTTTCAATTAAGGTAAATGTGTTAATTGTTAGTCGTTACAAACAATCAAAACGGAACAGAAACGTATGTAGATAAGATAGTTACCGGATGACAAAAAAAAAAGATAAGATAATTACCGAATATATACAAAAAATAAGATAATTACCGAATATTTAATTACGTTAACCATTTTTAATGTATTTATTTATAAATTAGAATATCAGTTATTATCTTTATGTATATTAATAAATCTATCTTTCCAAAAAATATATTTTATTTCAAATAAAAATCACTTTTGTTTTAAGCTAAATAAAGTTTCTTCTATTTTTTTTAATTTTTTTTTTGTAATTCATATATATGTATGTGTGAATAATATTAATCATAAAATCACTTAACATATATTTGAAAAAATAACTTTATCTATTTCAATAAAACATTTATAGTTTATATTTTGTATATAAAATGAAATAATAATATACATAAATCTATAACATTTTATGGTTTGTATGTTACATTTTAAATAAACTTTTTTAATTTAATTGTAAACATTATAGAGAATATTCTGCTTAAAAGTTAAGGTATTTGGTTAGAGAATGTAAAACCCCCGTTATTTTAAATTTTTTTATTTTTATAATTAGCACAAACTTTAATATTGATTAACTAATAAATAAAAATAGTTAGTATTATTTTGATAATATATAATTAATGATGTGATGTATTATTATGATAATATAATTAATGAAATTGTTAAACAGAGTAAAAAATAGAATGACAATTAATGTAATAACTTGTTGAAAAAAATACCAAATTCTGTTTTGTATTTCAGTTTTAATGACAATTAATGTTATCTATAATGTAAAAAAAAATAGGAACATTTTTCTTCAAATGTAAAAATCTAATCTGGTATTACTTTCATATGTATTAGGATTAGAATCCCATAATATCTGCAATAACATTATTGCATATTAATTTGTAGTTATTGAGTATCATGTTCATATCTTGGCTGATTAATAAACTACATTTGATTTGGTCTTAGTATATATGTAAAACAAATTTTTTTGGATCAAACACACATTTATTCATTCAAACCAAAGAGTGTAGCCTCCAATAATGGAGGATGAGTTTAGTAATGAGAAAGCCGATTTTTCCACCGAATCAACCACCCAATTGCTCAAACGAGGTACATACGAATAAGAAACAACATCAAAAGTAGAGCTACAGTGATAGATGTCGAAGAAAATACCTAACAAAGCTAGAGCTGAACCTTTTCCTTTCAATAAATTCACTAAGAACAAAGAATCAGACATGGTCATCAAGGATTCAACATTCAACGAAGCGACATACATAACCGCCGAACAGATGGCGAGAGCTTCAGCCATTAACACCGATGAGACAAGGCTGCGGGATTCGCAGATGGGGAGAAGTGATGATCGGGAAACCTCTCCTAAGAAGATGCCACCGATACTGCAGTTCCGGTTCGAGCATCCCAAGCTGCATCCACATTGCATATCACAGTGTTGGCCGCGCAAGTAGGAGCTTGTGCTGTTGGTAGTCCATTGGTAAGCCGTGGTTGCTTAATTATATTTGCGGCCGGGATCTCTGCTACCTGCCATTCTTTTGCACCATATGTAACACAATTCCTTATGAGAATAATACAGAAATGAATGATTATTGTGTTCACAACAATATAGACGCCATACTTGTTCTAGAGCCTGGAAAGAATATCCGTCACAAAGCCTTTGTTCCCAAAATATATATATATATATATATATATATATATATATATATACATCACAATTTCAAAATTTTAATACTTTTTTTTTGAAATTTGGCTTCAAAATTTTACTTGAAAGCAGAAATCTGATTCATGGAGTACAATCAATCAATCATTGGCGTAAGAAGCTGAGATTGTCGACGTCGAACTTGGCAAATTGATTATAGAAGATTATAAAAAGTTTTCATCTACAAAAAAAATTATGATAAAAAGTCAACTGGTGACGTGGGAATATATACATACATGCTGAAGCATTAATAAATTTTAAGTGAAAAACCGTAAACGGAAAACTCTACCGGCTGGACATAAGGCTGATAAGATTAGGGGTGGGCACTTTACCCGATACCCGAACTCGTACCCGAACCCGACCCGAAATATCCGAACCGAAGTAGCAAAATACCCAAACGGGCGTACATATGTAAATATAGCTATTTATTCCTAGTTTATTTGTCTCATTTTATTCAAAATATTTATATTAATGCTATATATAAGATCAGATAATATATATATAATTGTAAACAAAAAAAGATTTTGTTACTCATTTAACATGCACGTTAAGTTTTTTATTTCATGTTTTAACAAAAGTTGCATCCAAAATTCAAAAATAACAACCAAAATAA
>JABAYD010009193.1:0-16080 GCA_014822095.1 Diplotaxis tenuifolia
CCTCATGTGGAGCCTTCAGGTTCACGCTTTGGTAGACGGCTATGGTCTCATCGGCCATCTAGACGGATCGACGGTGATTCCACCGACTGACATCACCCTCGATGGAGTAACAACTCCAAATCAAGACCATGTGATCTGGAAGAGAAAAGATCGACTAATCTACAGCGCTCTCCTTGGAGCAATCCCACTGCCGCTTCAACCCCTTGTGTCTCGTGCTGCTACCGCTGCTCAGATCTGGGAGACATTGTCTTCTACCTATGCAAAACCGAGCAGAGCACACATCAAGAATCTCAGAAACCAACTCAAGTACTGGAAGAAAGAAAGTAAGACTATTGATGTGTATATTCAGGGCATTACTACCAAACTCGATCAGCTTGCTATCCTTGGTAAACCAGTGGACCATGAAGATCAATTTGATGCCATACTTGAGGGTCTCCTGGAGGAATATAAATAAGTTGTGGATCAAATTGAAGGTCGTGAGACAACACCGTCCGTAACGGAGATTCATGAGAAGTTACTGCATCATGAGGCGAAACTCTTGGCGGGTTGTCCAGTTGCTCAGACTGTCCTTCCTGTATCAGCCAACATGGTTCAACACAAGAATCAACAGACTCACAACAAGCATCGTAACAGCTACTATAACCCACAAGCGTGACCAACCAACAACAATCCTCATAACATGAACTGGCAACAACAACAACACCAGCCTCGTGGGCCAAGACCTTACCTTGGTAAGTGTCAAATTTGTGGAACACAAGGTCATGGCGCCAAGCGCTGTCCTCAGCTCCAGAGCTTTCAAGTGGCGTCTCAGCAATCTCGTTTCACACAATGGCAACCCAGGGCTAACATGGTGACTGCTAACCCCTACACAACCATATGAAGGAGGTGAGATGGTGATGACTGCTGATGGGTCAAACCAATCAATCACACATACGGGTTCCACTTCGATTCCCTCTTTACATAAACCCTTAAATCTAAGTGATCTTCTGTGTGTTCTTAATATAAGCAAGAACTTGATTTCTGTAAACTGTTTATGCAAAACTAATCAAGTTTCCGTGGAATTCTTTCCCTCTTCCTTTCAGGTGAAGGATCTGAGCACGGGGATCAAGTTATGCCAAGGCAGCAGTAAGGGTCAGTTGTATGAATGGCCGAGAAACACTACTCTACCTACGGCTATGTTTGTTTCACCAACTCCTAAGGCTACATTAGTTTCTTGGCACTCCCGTTTGGGACATCCATCTTCTCTTATTTTAAACAGAACAATATCTCAATTTTCTTTTCCTATCTCAAAGCTTTCAGACAAAACTATCTCTTGCTCAGACTGTCTTATTAATAAAAGTCACAAGTTATCATTCTCTGATTCGAGTACCACCTCTTCTAAACCTCTTGAAATAATTTTCTCAGAGGAAATATTTGTAGCATATAAGGAGTTGGTTGAAAATCAGTTTCAAACTCGCATTGGAACTCTGTTTTCAGACAATGGTGGAGAGTTTAAAGCACTGAGATCATACCTTCAACAACAAGGAATATCGCACCTTACGTCTCCTCCGCACACGCCTGAACACAACGGTGTGACGGAAATAAAGCATCGTCATCTGGTTGAGACTGGTCTCACGTTGCTATCTCAAGCTTCGATGCCCAAGAAGTTATGGCCGTTTGCGTTTGCGACAGCGGTGTACTTGATCAATAGGCTCCCAACTCCTAGTCTCCAATACCAGTCACTGTATCAGAAGCTATTCCAGCGATCACCAAACTATGCAAGACTGCGTATCTTTGGGTCGCTCTGCTTCACGTGGTTACACCCATATACTGCAAACAAGATGGAAGATAGATCAAAGCCCTGCATTTTTATTGGATACTTATTGACTCAGAGTGCTTACCTGTGTCTTCACATACCCACTGGTCGGATATACACTTCTCGTCATGTCGTTTTTCGAGAATCTGAATTCCCGTTTGCGACTTCCCCAAACAATCCGTCGCTGGTGATGGATGCTGATGAAGCCTCTACGACAGAAGCTCAACCTCTAGTAACTCAGATACCAGTGACGAAGTCACCTCCTGATCCGCCGCAAGATTCCCCGTGCTCGGACCCTCACCTGGCTTCACCGACGTCTTCGTCTCCGGCTTCGTCGCCTCCGAATCGACAAACTCAGGTATCGTCCTCTAACTCTGAAACTACTCTCTCTGCTTCCCCAAACTCTGAGCCCACTGCTCCAAATCAAAATGGGCCGCAACCCACGGCCCAGACACCCACAAATATGTCCCAACCCAATCCATCCCAACTCTCCAATACTCAATCCCAGGCCCAAACCAACCCCACCTTTCAAACCAGTGAACCAGAAATAACCAACAAACCAAATCCAACCACAAACACGACACCTTCCTCGTCTCCAAATCAAAACGATAACCTCGACCCTGAACAACCCAGAAACCAACACCCGATGATAACTAGAGCCAAAAACAAGATTGTAAAACCCAATTCAAAATTCGGGTTTGCTGTTACATCGCCGATTTTGACACCGACAACTCCAAGAACCCTAGCTCAGGCCCTCAAGGATGAAAAATGGCGTAAGAGTATGTCAGTAGAGTACGATACTTAAATTGAGTATGGAACATGGGAGTTAGTACTGCCTAAGTCTTCGCAGAACTTGGTGAGTTGTCGCTGGCTTCACACGATCAAGTACAAACCAAATGGTGAGATTGATCGACTAAAATCGAGACTTGTGGCTCGGGGAAATACTTAGAGATATGGCGTGGATTATGGTGAAACGTTTAGTCCCGTCATCAAGTCAACAACGATCAGATTGGTGCTTGACATTGCGGTTAACAAAGGTTGGCAGCTCAAGCAACTCGATGTAAATAATGCGTTTCTACAAGGTGAGCTAAAGGAGGAGGTGTACATGACACAGCCACCTGGATTTGTGGACCAAGATAGGCCCCATCATGTCTGCCGCCTCAAGAAGCCTATCTACGGCCTCAAACAATCCCCCCGGGCGTGGTACACTTCTCTTAAAGATCATCTACTTGAGCTGGGATTTCGGAACTCACTTGCGGATACATCATTGTTTACTCACGTCTCTGGTATTCACTCAACCTATATACTGGTGTACGTTGATGACATTGTTGTTACAGGCAGCAATTCGAAGACCATTGCATCCGTTCTTCACTCTCTGGCTCGACGTTTCTCAATCAAGGACCCTGTTGATCTTCATTACTTTCTGGGTATTGAAGTTACAAGAACGGTTCATGGCTTACACATTATGCAACGGCGGTATATTCTTGATCTCTTGGCCAAGTCAAACATGGTTGACGCTAAACCAGTCTCAACGTCGATGCAGTCGACACCAAAACTGAAATTACTTGATGGCACAACATTGTCTGATCCGTCGGAGTACCGTTCTGTTGTCGGTAATCTTCAATACCTCTCGTTTACGAGGCCCGACATATCTTTCTCTGTGAATAGGCTCTCCCAATTCATGCACAGACCCACAGACATACACTGGCAAGCGGTAAAGAGAGTCCTACGTTACTTAGCAGGAACGGTTAGCCATGGGATTCATATGAGAGTTGGCTCACCTCTTACTCTACATGCCTTCACGGACGCTGATTGGGCAGGAGATAGTGATGATTTTGTGTCTACTAATGCGTATGTTATTTATCTCGGTCCTACACCAGTGTCATGGTCATCTAAGAAGCAGAACAGTGTTGCTCGCTCCTCAACCGAGGCAGAGTACAAGGCGGTTGCTAATACAGCCTCCGAGGTACGTTGGCTTTGCTCGTTACTTCAGGAAATGGGTATACGGGTCCCATACACCTCTGTCATCTATTGTGATAAGACAGGGGCAACATATTTGTGCGCGAAGCCGGTATTTCACTCTCGAATGAAGCATATTGCCATTGATCACCATTTTCAGTCAGGAATGGTTCGGGTATCACACGTATCAACAAAGGATCAGTTGGATGATGCTCTAACCAAACCTCTTTCAAGACCGCAGTTCATGAATGCTATATCCAAGATTGGAGTCACAAGAGTGCCTCCATCTTGAGGGGGTATATTAAGGAGAGATATGTATATATGGAAAGGGTTCTAATGTCAATATCTCTAACCTAGAATTACTATTGTACTCATGTATATATTGGACTCAAAGTCCCTTCTAATAAAACACATTACACATTCTATATCAATAAAAATAAATTAAATACAAAACCAAATTAACCATGAAAGTTCAAAACACTCCAAGTTTTCAACCAAACTCTTCAAACTCTAGCCGGTTACATAAAGAATACATAAACTCTCAAATAAGATACACAATTAATGAATTACACGCATTAATCTTCCTAACTCAAGATGTACGCAGCTACATATATTTTTGCTCTCTATGCACAACAAGATTATTCCTACATAAAAAGAGTAGGTACGTGGGAGATATAAATTTATTAATGTAGGGTAAGTAGACAAGTTGTTGATTTTTAAATATGCCAAAAAGATAAAATACCTCGAGTGCACATTAACTAGTTCCTGTCCAGTAACTTGAGAACTGTAACACGATTAAATGAAATGTTGGTTAGTAATACTGCAATAGTATATAAACAAATTAAAAACAGTAAGAAACAAATAATATTTTGAAAGTTAATAGAATTAAACCTGAAAAATTTGGAGGAGAGTTACTCAAGATGTACAAAGCGTCACGCCACTCCTGAAGTGTTTTCTTAGAGGCCATTGCTCGGCCTATTGTGACCAGAGCCAATGGGAGACCGTCACACTTGGCTGCAACCTCTTGAGCCACCTTGGTTATGTCCGGGTGGCTCTTCACCGTCTCTTCTCCTGCATTTTTCTTAAACAAGTCCCAAGCTCTCTCCCATGGCAATTTCTCCATTTTGATCTTCGTTTGTGTTCCCATTTCCCGACAAACATCATCCGAACAGGTCGTAAACACAACCTTCGACCTGTTCTGTCCATCCGGAGGCGGTACACCAACTTTAACTGTTTAAAAAAAATAAAAATCCTTAAGTAACTTGAGTAACAAGTCTACCTTTCTTGGTTCACAAGTAAATGGTTTTTTTTATTACCTAAATCGACTTTCTCCCAAACGTCGTCAAGAAACAAAGCGAACCGTTTCTTGCTAAGTATCTCAAAGATCGTACCAGCTTTCTCTTCCTCCGTCTTTCTCGTCCACGACCTATCAAGAAACCCTATCTTCTCTCGGATCGTGTCTTGAATCTTCTCAAGACTCAGATTCTTGGACACAAACACCCAAATCACAAAGTCAAACCCGTTTGACTTGTGCTGAAGCAACCTGTTGTTAACCTGAGTCAACACCGTCGTCTTCCCAACACCTTCAACACCGTACAACCCAATAATCCCAGTGTTATCCACCGTCAAGCATCTCCACACCAACCCTGAAACCGCTTCTAAACCAACCGTCTGATCATCTCTATCAATGATCGAGATCATCATCGATCCAACATTGTTTTCAACCACAATATCAAATGTTCCTCTGCTCTTTATCTCCTGAACCTCTTTCATCATCTTGCAAATCTTCTTGTCTGTCTTGTGACTACTAATCATCATCATGGTTGATCCGTTGGAAGAAGAAGAAGACATCAGCATCATTAACATCTCTTCTGCTTCCTTGATGGCTGTGTCGGATTGTCTAAGCCAGACCTGGACTTTCTCGAGAGGCTTCAGCTTCTGTTGATCTTCGTACATTTTGACTCGTTTCAACACATTATTGTGTAGATCTCTGAGCTCCTCGGTTATGGTTTTCAGCTTCTTGGCGTTATCGTTGTCTTTTCCAACGTAGATGCATCTTGTGACCATACTTTTGAAATCTTTCCCCATTTTTTATATTATTTTCTTTAATGCCACGAACTTATCTCTCAAATGACAAGTTTATAACCATATGTATAGAGAGATGAACGTGTTAGCCATGGCTCATACTGACCCGCACGTTGTGTTTTTCTTTATTTAAGATTTCATTGTCCTATTTTTTTTATACAGTCGTGTGATTTAGTGATTAATGATTTAAGATGGGTTAATCAGCTACGTTGACAAAGATATGAATTAAAAATAAAATATGAATTAAGTAAATGGACGTCAAGAAACTAATGAAATGATTCTTTATGGTCATCATGTAAGTTGACTCAATACTGCACCAAGAAAGCTCTTTGGGAGGTTGATAAGAGTGATTTAGAAATTGGCAGAGGATCTGCATTGCCTGAATGTTTCTGTGAATTCAAGCGGTAATTTTCATACAAAAGTCAAGGTTATTTTGCATTAAGGTCCTCATAATTCGTTTTTGTAATCTAAAACGCTCGGCTGTTTTGGAATTGAATATATCAGTACATCCCTTCAGAACTCAGTTTATCCGCCTGGGTGGAAGGAAGTCACAGACAATGCTGTTAAAGAAATTATCACAAAAACGCTGATGACTTAAAAGGCAAAATTGTATAAATTATAAAATCTGGCTTGTACGATTCTGCAATACAATTATAAAATTTGATTCGCTCTTAAGGACATGACTAAAAAGTATGATGGTGAGGGTTGCAGTTGCAGAAGCCACTCCCTGACCACAAACCAGCTTTTATTGTATGAGTGTCTCAGTCTTTGGATGTTATAACGAGCAAACCCAATGCACCAATGAGTATATACTGAAAAGAAGAGAAGATAAACAAAATCTCACAGTGAATATATATGTATACATATCTAACGTCAGAAACCATGACATTAGTAAATAGCAGGCCTGTGTTAGAAGGTTTGTACCTTGATGATAGGCTTTTCTGACATGATTATAGTCACCCATCCAACATAAGGCAAGAACCTAAAAAAGTAACAGTTTCACGAGATGAGATCATTGAGTTTTATTTCTTTCTATTGCCATGTCTGGAAAGAAACGTTGTTGAATTTAGAGTACTCACCCAACAGCTCTGCCCATTATATGGTGCCTATGAAGCCAAAACTGTCCATCAGCATAAAGACCAATGTCATCCACATCATTATTATCACCTGAAAAAATGCAAATATGTTTTTAAGTGGTAATCCATGAAACACATAAGAGTAAGTGTAAGAAGAAAAGTTAATGTTGAGAAACAAGCTAGCACGCACCTTTTGTAAGAACATCAACATGCCCAGTGTTTTCCCTCTCATGAACCTGTAATGTAATAGTAACTATCACATGACTAATCTCCAGAGATTACATAATAATAAGACAAGTGTAAGATAAAAAAAAAAGCATTACTTTGATTGCACGATGGACTATGGGAATATCACGCCCCTGAAAGAACAGAAACAAAACCAATCAAGAGACACACAGAGAGGAGACATAAGAACAAGTAAAGTGTCACTTACGTCAACATTGAAAACAACAATCTCGCCAGCTCGAATAGGCTCTTTAGTCATGCGCAAGAACAATATATCCCCCTGTCACAACAATACTCATTACTAACTCATTTCGTTTAAAATCTGAATACTAACCCAAAATAAAAAAAAAAAAGATTGAAAATTTATTACTCTCTTAAAGCCAGGTTCCATGCTTCCAGAGAGAACAACGACTACAGGGGACTCAGTGCCAGTCACACACATCAACGCCTTCCATATTATCAATGCAGACGTCACGATCATTCCTTTAACCCCCAATCAAAAAGGCAACGCCTTTATTCATACCCAAATAACGAAATTCGAGAATTTAAATGAGGTTTTTGAATCAAGTGATATGGAAACGAACCGAGCGTGACGGCCTGAGTGAGAAGCTGACGGATCTTGATTGATTTTATTGAATCCACTGTCTCTCCGATCCAACCCATGGTTTGGTTCTTCCTTCGATTGACAGTGAAAAAAATGATGATTCAGATCCGCAGAAGATGAGAGATTTCTCCACGAGCGTTTTTGGAATTTGGTTTCAATAATCGAAGTATCGGTTTACTACTTCCAGTCAAACCGGTTTAATTAGTTAAGACTTAACCTTTAAATGTTAGCCCTTGACTATAGTCTATATATAGCCTTATAACCAAAAATCTTTTGTTTTGAGAACATGTACTGGACAACTGTTACCAAACAGTCTTTTATGAAACAAGCACATGTGTATCAAATCACAATTTAGACATGGTTAGCATATGCAAAACATTCATCTCCTCACTCAAATTATTTCCTATCGATCTATCATCAGTGATGGATGATAGCTAATGTTGTTTAGTCACTGGACTATGCACCGTTCCGCTAATGTTGCCTCTTGATCCATTGATGATTTTTTAAGAGTCCCAACTCTTTTGCTCGTTTTATGTTTCTGTGTGTTATATAAATTCCTATCTTGGCCCACATAAGAGCCCATGCTTACCCCTTATGCAACTGCGCCTCGGCCATTCACTTCCTCGACTCTTATCGATATTACTTCTACTTTAAACCGGGTTAGTTATGTGTCATAGTCTAGTTTATAAATGTTACTACCGGATTTAAGCACACTATACTCAGATAGTAGTCAGATCATATATTTAAATGATAGATTTTCTCAAGTAGAGAGTAGTTGAGACACCTGTATTGACATCAATCAAGTACATAAGCAGATTACTAATAACCAATAGAAAAAGACATCGCCACTGTCGGCAACGGGTGGGGGCCATCGTCCATGTCTTGAAGTTTTGAATATTCTGAGAACGTTATGATTGATGACTATTAGTGTATAATATTTACCTTTGAAAACAAACCGAGTAATTACCTTACTTTTACTTTTTTTTGAAAGACTGGTTAATTACCTTACTTTACTTATTTTCTTTTTTGGCGATGATGATCTATTGTTAATTTTTACAAAGGAATGAAATTATCTTGCAATAAGAAACACACATGATCATATAACATGTATCATTAATATTTTTGAAAGTATATAATAAAGTTCTTCATAAATTTGCATCCATAGTCAGCAAAGTAATTGACTATTCTAGAGAATTAAGCACTGGACACGGCTTCCACGCACAGTTCGCTAATTGCCTCATGTGAAGACATTTATTCGACAGCTTATTGATAAATCATCTTAAGAATTATAGAAGTTCGAATAATTCAAATCGATTCACTGAAAGTTTAATCTAGTTAGCTAAGATGATTACAAAATACGTGATATAATCCACTTTTCCTATGTCGGTAGTGGATACAAGAATGAAGAATCCAAAGTCATATTCACGATCCAACGATGAAAAGTTAAAAGCAGTACATCGTTAATAAGTTTTTTTTCAGTGGACGGTGAAAGATTCAGTTCCCAAAACGCCGTCGTGTCACTTGGACGCGGTAGCACGATTTGGATATATTATCCCCAAGTCAGGTATATTTACACAGCTTTGGATAATCTTAAGATTTTGCAATACTCACCATCTCGTCCACTTTCTCGGTTTTGAACCTTTATTATATAATTTTACATTTTTAACCACTAAATTACATTATTATTTGATGTTAAATCATTTAAATTGTATGATATAAACCCCCAAGTATTCAAGTAATAATTTCATCGTCATTTTCATAGATTTAAAGGAAATATTGAGAATAGTTTATGGAACAATTAGGACTTATTTGTATGCTAACAAACTTAAGGGCTGAAACAAAAAAAGTTGATTTTTCTTCGTACGGTGGGGTCTTGTCATATAAATACTCAACGCTAAGTAGGAAAGAAAATAAAAGAAAATGAGGCCCCACGCGTCCCCTATCATTTGCTTGAAATAATCGTTCCACCACACAGTATCTCTTCTTCCATCACAGATTCATCTTACTCTTACCACCGTTTCGGTTTCTAGGAATCTTGCAAGTTAGTATTTCTCTCTATCTCTTTTTAAACTTTAATCACTGTGAATCTTATCCATCTGTCTATTTTTTTACTTCCTTAAGTTGTCTGAACATGTTTTTAAGGATTAGAATCCGTATGATGAAGTAGTTAGGATGAGTGGAACTAATACTGTTTAGGATTCGTTATATATAATATATCCTTTGAATAATGTATAGATTAAATACAGGAGAGAGAGATCAATGGCGCAGCATCTGTTGCACGGGACTTTGCACGCTACCATCTTTGAAATTGATGCCCTCCACGGTGGTGGTGGCAGGTCTGGCTTCCTCGGCAAGGTAGGGTTTCTTCAGCTTTAGACAATTAGACCTATGTCTTATACCGTTACGTTCTGTTTTTTATTTATTTTAAATTCTCTGTTTTTAACTTCCAGATTATAGCAAACGTTGAAGAGACAATCGGTGTCGGAAAAGGAGAAACACAGCTCTACGCCACAATCGATCTACAAAAAGCTAGAGTTGGTCGAACAAGAAAGATCACAGACGAGCCCAAGAACCCTAAGTGGTATGAGTCCTTTCACATCTACTGTGCCCACATGGCTTCAGATATCATCTTCACCGTTAAAGACGACAACCCCATCGGAGCCACACTCATCGGAAGAGCATACGTCCCTGTAGAAGAAGTCATCAACGGCGAGGAAGTAGACAAGTGGGTTGAGATCTTGGATAATGACAAAAACCCTATCAAAGGAGAGTCCAAGATTCATGTCAAGCTTCAATACTTTGGTGTTGAGACGGATCGTAACTGGAACATGGGTGTTAAAAGTCCTAAGTTCCCTGGGGTGCCTTACACGTTCTTCTCGCAAAGACAAGGATGTAAAGTTTCTTTGTATCAAGGTGCTCATGTTCCAGATAACTTCGTCCCCAAGATTCCTCTCGCTGGTGGGAAGAACTATGAGCCTCATAGATGTTGGGAAGATATTTTCGACGCGATAAGTAACGCAAAACATTTGATTTACATCACTGGTTGGTCTGTTTACACTGAGATTACTTTGGTGAGAGACTCAAGGAGGCCTAAACCAGGAGGTGACATGACTCTTGGTGAGTTACTTAAGAAGAAAGCTAGTGAAGGCGTTAGGGTTTTGTTACTTGTGTGGGACGATAGAACATCCGTTGATGTACTTAAAAAAGATGGGCTCATGGCTACTCATGATGAAGACACTGAGAATTACTTCAACGGAAGCGAAGTTCATTGTGTGTTGTGTCCACGTAACCCTGATGATGGTGGTAGCATTGTCCAGAACTTGCAAGTCTCTGCTATGTTCACGCATCATCAGAAGATCGTTGTTGTGGACAGCGAGGTGCCAAACCAAGGAGGGTCAGAGATGAGGAGGATCATGAGTTTTGTCGGAGGTATTGATCTATGCGATGGACGTTACGACACGCCGTTCCACTCCTTGTTCAGGACGTTGGACACGGTTCATCATGAGGACTTCCATCAACCGAACTTCACCGGTTCTTCTATCACCAAAGGTGGTCCTAGAGAGCCTTGGCAGGACATTCACTCTCGTCTCGAAGGTCCCATTGCTTGGGATGTGTTGTACAACTTTGAACAAAGATGGAGCAAGCAAGGTGGTAAAGACATTTTGGTGAAGTTAAGAGAGCTTAGTGATATTATCATCACACCATCTCCTGTTATGTTCCAAGAAGATCATGACGTGTGGAATGTCCAGCTCTTTAGATCTATTGACGGTGGAGCTGCTGCTGGGTTCCCTGAATCACCTGAAGTAGCTGCTGAAGCTGGTCTTGTAAGTGGTAAGGACAACGTCATTGACAGGAGTATACAAGACGCGTACATTCACGCGATAAGACGTGCCAAAGACTTCATCTACATTGAGAACCAGTACTTTCTAGGAAGCTCGTTTGCTTGGGCTGCTGATGGTATCACTCCTGAGGAGATCAATGCTTTACATTTAATCCCAAAGGAGTTGTCTCTCAAGATTGTTGACAAGATTGAGAAAGGAGAGAAGTTTAGGGTTTATGTTGTGGTTCCAATGTGGCCTGAAGGTATCCCGGAGAGTGCATCAGTGCAAGCTATATTGGATTGGCAGAGGAGGACTCTGGAGATGATGTACAAGGATGTTACTCAGGCTCTTAGGGCTCAGGGGTTAGAGGAGGATCCTAGGAACTATCTGACATTATTCTGCCTTGGAAACCGTGAGGTTAAGAAAGAAGGAGAGTATGAGCCTGCGGAGAGACCAGACCCTGACTCAGACTATATGAGGGCGCAGGAAGCACGTCGCTTCATGATTTACGTCCATAGCAAGATGATGATCGGTAAGTTTTACATACACTCTTTAATAGACCTGGGTGTTTTTAACCGAAACCTGAACGCAAACCAACAAAACCAAAATCCATTCAAAACTGTTATAAAAAAATTACCCGAACGGAACCCAAGAGCTAGGTACAACCCGAACCAGAAGTCGAATTAGAATCCAAAAATATCCGAAATTATTTAAATCTATTAATGTCTTTACACATTTTAAGGTGATTTAGCTACTTTAGATTATTTTAAAAAATTTGTAGTTTGCATACCAACTTTTTTTTCTTATTTCAAATATTTTAAGTAGCTTGACAAGGTTTTAATCATATTCTTGAGTAGTTTCTATGTTTTGAGATTTTTTTGATCAGTTTCATTAGTTTTTTTTCTAAAATTTTGGATGGTTTCTAACATTGGTTGTAGTCCTATCCGAACCAAATCCGGAAGAAACCGAACCCGATCCAAAAATTAGTAAAACCCGAATAGAAAATGTACATGATGCCAAAAATCTGAATGAACCGAACTGAGCACCCAAGCCTACTCTTCAGTAAAACCTACAGATATTTTGTATATATATGCGCGTGTGTGTGACTCACTTGACCTATTTGCAGTTGATGATGAATACATTATCGTTGGGTCTGCTAACATCAACCAGAGGTCAATGGATGGTGCAAGAGACTCAGAGATAGCAATGGGAGGGTATCAACCACATCACTTGTCACATAGACAACCAGCTCGTGGCCAGATCCATGGGTTCCGTATGTCACTCTGGTACGAACACTTGGGAATGCTTGATGAGACCTTCCTTGATCCCTCAAGCTTGGAATGCATTGAGAAAGTTAACCGCATTGCTGATAAGTACTGGGACTTGTACTCAAGTGAGTCACTGGAACATGATCTTCCTGGCCATTTGCTGCGCTACCCGATTACTGTGGACAATGAAGGTAACATCTCTGAGCTTCCAGGATTTGAGTTCTTCCCAGACACAAAGGCTCGTATCCTCGGAAACAAAGTAGACTACCTGCCTCCAATCCTTACAACCTAAGTTCCTTGTCCCTATATTGCTGCTGCTGTAGCTTTGAATAAATTGAGTGTCTCTCTATCTATCTACTTTGGTGTGATATGCACTTTTGTACTCGTTTTGTTTTATATTCGTACAATGACATGGTGATGATGTAGCTTTGTGATCTTTATCTACTTTCTTTATGTTCTTCTGTATTATTCAACTTATGAAACTTGTGTTTGATCTTGAGATACGCTTATTGGTTGTCAGATAGATAACACCAGATAACTTTACTAGGGAAATTACGTAAGACTTCCTCTGGAGCAGTTCTTTTTATCTCGAAAGATCTTATTACATGTTCGAACCTTATTGGTTTTAGAGACTTTGGCGAAAGTATTGGGTCTTAGAAAATCGACAGGACACGTGTGTGAAGCTCTTGATCCTGATCAACTTTAGACAAAATGCTAAGATATTGTCTGATAGAGATATATGTCATACGTCTTTGCAATTTGGTCAGTGGTTGTTCATCCAAGCAAATAGAAACCTCACATTACTGACAAAGGTTCCAATAATTCTCGTTGCTACACTTGCCTATTTTCCTGAATATTTTAAAAACAAAGATCCAAGTAAATGGATAACAGTAGACAAACAAAACTATGAGTTGTATTATACATGTACATGTGATATTGTTCGACTTTTTGTGTACACAAGCTTTTATCAGAACCATATAACGGACAACAACGGACAACAGTTAATAAACAATTTTATCGTATGAATGTATGATAGAGTATGAACATGGGGTCTGTCTACAAATTTTCATTGACCAATGAAAATCTTACTATAATAAAAAATTCGTTTAATACTATTTTCCTTTTTTCCCACTAGGATACTGTGAGTAACAAAGCACCAAAACCTAACTTGTAGTCCTCATTTTCCAGCTTTTATATATTTTCTTTTATTTTCTGTAAGATTTTCTCCTATATCTCTGTATATAGTAGTAGAGAATCCTACCATATAATTTCAACAGTTGTTAAGTTACGAGTTTTGCCAAGTCTCTGCAGAAACATACACACACGTCTCTTCCAAGTCACAAGAACCAAGCATCGATCAATTCAGACAAAGTTCTCTTTTTCGTTGGTTTTCTTGAGAATTCTCTTTTCTTCAGTTCAAGAAAATGTCTTGTATGCTGGGTTGTTCTAATGGCACCGTTGCGATTGCGACGGCCATGGTTTTCTCGAGCACTGCTCTGTTTCTCGCGATGGCTCGTCAGTTCCAAGGGAAGATAGATGATCAGACTCCTCCACCAACTCTACGATCTTGTCTATCTTCAGGTACGATCTTTTTCTCAAGGGCTCGGGAGCAACGTTTGGTTTTACCGAGAAAGTAAGTTTTTGTTTTTATTCTTGTGATGCAGAGGCAATGAAGAGACAGAGGAGGAAGAAGGAGAAAGTTAGCTTTGCGGAGAATGTGAAAGATGCGAAAGGGAACGGGAAAGAGTACCGGAGGGGGAGGGAATTGAGCCGGAGAACCGTATCGGAGCCAGTGACTAAACCGGGGAAGACCGGTTCTATTTGTGGAGGGATATCCACGATGCCAGCGAACCGGATGGCTCTCTACAATGGGATTCTCAGAGACCGAAATCACAGAACTCAGTGTTCTTACTGACCTTTCTTCTGAAAGACCAACCAAGTCAATAGATTTACGTTTGAAAATTGTAGTAGGTTGTTTTCTTCTTCTTTGGTTACAAGTAGTAGTACTAGTTGGTGGACTTCTTATTTTCTAATATAATTATTTGTTATAAATCAAAGTGACCATGTAAATAAGTAACCTGTAAAAACTATAGAATTTATATTGAGTGGTGGTAAAACTTGTATCTCTCTTCGGTTAACTATAGAACTTATATTAAAATCACAAATGAATCTTTCCTTTTCTTTTTGAAGCTCACACTATGTTTCTTTCCTCCAAACAAAAAAAAAACTAAAACACCACATGCTAGTTTACACACATTTGGAAGTTAAAAGCTTGAGGTCAATCTTTTTTTGACTCATCAAATATTTTCATTCACCTCGAAGTGTCTGATTATCAGACCTAACTTGACACTTAAGCTATGATGGCATAACGTAATATAATCTAGGAGTACTATACACAAAAGTGATTGACTCCTTTGCTATCCTATCCGCTGCCTTGTTTTTACCCCGAGGATTATACCGAACTTCACATCTTCCAATCTGTAACAGAGAGCAGCGGATAACCTCTATAGCCGGCCTCAAAATTGGCCATACATCATCAATGCCATTAATCATTCGCACCAGAGAGACAATGAATCTGTTTCAAAGATGATGTTAGTATAGCCAAAACTTGCCATAGTCTCGATTCCCCACTTGAGAGCCTCCAGAATTGTTATTGTTGATGCCATCTTTGTTACAGCTCGAGCTTTGACCGTCTGTAAAAACCAAACTTTTTAAAATTCAAATAATTTTCTATTTGTAGAACTAAAATGATTTACAGTTATATTTGCTATTTTTTTCTTATAAATGGGAGACTCCAAACCAAAATATTAGGGGTGGGCGTTCGGGTACCCGTTCAGGTTCGGTTTAAGTCCATTCGGGTTCGGGTTTTCGGGACTAAAGATTTCAGTCCCATTCGGATATTTATAAATTTCGGTTCGGGTTCGGTTCGGATCTTTGCGGGTTCGGTTCGGGTTCGGATAACCTATTTAAATTATTAAAAAAAATTGAATCCATATATATTTTAAATTTCCCCGAAATCTAAAAATAAAAGTAATATATAACGTATATATTTGAGTAATGTATGCCAAAATATAAAAATTAGCATAAAAATTGGTTTGGATTGAATATTTGGATGGAGATTCAATAGATAATTTGATTATTTTTGATGTTTTAAGTATTTTTTTGCTAGTTTATATATTTACTTTTAACTATTTTTATACATTTTAAAATATTTTGGATATTAAATATAAAAATAACAAATATATTT
>JABAYD010009217.1:0-14318 GCA_014822095.1 Diplotaxis tenuifolia
GGAACACAACGGCGGAACACTCCATCGTTGCAGCTTCGGTAGAGACATGGCTCGTCCCAAAAATGGTGTCTGGAATCTATGAGAAACTTTCTCTTGTCATTCCCAGTGAACTCGGCATGCTCTTTCTCAGCAACTAGGAAATTAGCAATCTCTGCGAACCAAGGTAAATGGGAGTATCTCTTCTTGATCACAGCAACATAGTAATCCTTCTCGTCGGAACAATCGGCTTTGGTAGCAATGAGGTCGCTCTGATCGTACAGACCAATCGAATAGACCTGCTCTTCGGGAAGACTGTCATCAAGAGCAGTCTCTTTGTCAATTCTCATTCTGGAGAGGTGATCCGCAACTCAATTTTCGATCCCCTTCTTATCTTTGATTCTGAGATCAAATTCCTGGAGTAGTAGGATCCACCTTAGAAGGCGTGGTTTCGTGTTTTTTCTTGGTCAGCAAGTATCGTAGAGGAGCGTGATCCGTGTGAACGATGAACTTAGACCCCACTAAGTAAGATCTAAATTTCTCGAAAGCAAAGACGATGGCAAGGAGTTCTTTTTCAGTCGTGGCATATCGGCATTGAGCTTCATCCAATGTCATGCTCGCATAGTAGATCACGTGCAATTTCTTGTCTTTTCGTTGTCCCAGGACTGCTCCTACTGCGAAATCACTTGCATCGGTAATTATTTCAAAGGGGAGGTCCTAGTTTGGAGGTTGAACGATCGGAGCACTGACCAAGGCTCCCTTCAAAGTGTGAAAGGCAGCCAAACAATCACTGTCAAAGGAGAATTGAGCCTCCTTGCGGAGCAGTCTAGTGAGTGGTATAGCTATCTTTGAGAAGTCTTGTATGAACCGCCTGTAGAAACCGGCATGCCCCAAGAAACTCCTTATTCCCTTGATTGTTGTCGGCGGTTACAGACTCATCATCACCTCAATCTTTGCCTTGTCTACTTCAATTCCCTTTTTAGAGATCTTATGTCCTAGAACAATCCCATCTCTGACCATAAAGTGGCACTTCTCCCAATTCAGAACAAGGTGTTTCTATTCACATCGCTTGAGTACCCTGCATAAATTAGACAAACAGACATCAAAGGAGCTTCCATAGACGCTGAAATCATCCATGAAAACCTCCATGATGTCTTCAATTAGGTCAGTGAAAATAGACATCATGCAACGTTGGAAAGGTGCTGGAGCGTTGCACAAGCCCAAAGGCATCCTCCTGCACGCTTATGTTCTATATGGACATGTGAACGTCGTCTTCTCCTGATCATCTGGGTGGATGGGGATCTGAAAGAAACCTGAATAACCATCTAGAAAGCAACAGTATGTATGGTTAGCTAATCGTTCTAGCATCTGATCGATGAAAGGGAGTGGGAAGTGATCCTTGCGAGTAGCAGCATTCAATTTGCGAAAATCAATACACATGCAATGTCCAGTTACAGTTCTAGTCGGGATCAATTCATTCTTTTCATTAATTAATGACTGGTATCCCACCTTTTTTAGGAACTACATGAACGGGACTGACCCACTTGCTATCGGAGATAGCATAGATCACACATGCTTCTAGAAGTTTCATTATCTCTTTCTTTACAACATCTTTTAGATTCGGGTTTAACCTCCTCCGATATTCTATAGAAGTCATCGATTCATCTTCTAGATGGATTCTATGCATGCACAAATCAGGTGAAATGCCAGAAATATCAGCTAGAGAGTACCCTAATGCCTTGCGATACTTTCTCAATTCACACAAAAGCTTAGCAGTTTCCACATTGTTCAGTTCAGAGTTTACTATGACAGGATAGGTGGAATTTGGTCCGAGAAATGCATACCTTAGCCCTGCTGAGAGGGATTTGAGTTCTACCTTTGGAGCTTTCAACTCGCTCCACGGGTCGTCTACAGGATTGCTCGAAGCAGTTGCTCGCTTAGAGGGGGTTGCTCCGTTCGGGATGCCCCCTTCTTTCTCCCCCAGACTCAAGAATGCAACCAATTTCTCCATGCTTTTGGCATTGTCTAGCATCTTTTCATATCCATCAGTGTCCACACTTGTGATGGTGTGCTCAGTCGTGGCTCGAGTTGGTGCTAGTTCGAGTGGATCATCGATTAAGATTTCCTCAATCACTCCTTCTTGAGGGAAAAGTGCCTGACGCCATCTTCAACTGAGTAAGTCTGCCTATAGATCATCGGTTTCTTGAGCAATGAGTTCATTTCGAATTTCATTGCGATGTCTCCGAGATGCAAGTCTATCCTTCCTTTTCTAACATCAATGATAGCTCCAGCCGTGCATAGGAAAGGACGTCCCAAAATGATTGGATCTCTTGGCTCATCGTCAACCTCTAAGACCACGAAATCCACTAGTATGTAGGCATTGCCAACTCTGACTTGAAGATCTTCTAAAATACCCACCGGTGACTTGACCGATCTGTCGGCGAATACCAAGGATATTCTGGTTGGTGTGAAAGTTGTGAATCCTAGCCTTTTTGAAACAGAGTAAGGCAGGCGGTTTACGCTTGATCCCAAATCACATAAGGAGCGGGAAAAAGTATTTTTCCCAATCTGATTCGATAGAACAAATCTTTCGGGATCATCCAACTTCTTAATTGGTTTGTTCTGGAGCAATGCACTGCATTCCTTTGAGACTATCATGATCTCACTATCTCCAGATATTTTTCCGGAGATCAATCCCTTCATCAGGCTGCTCATGGAAGGTATAATCTGAGTCGCGTCCATTAAGGAGAGTTTGACAATTAGCTCTTCAAGCATCTTTTACACTTGGTTTCTTCTCGATTTTTTCGAGTCTTCTTATCAGGAACTAGGTATGGGACTTTTGGAGTGTAGTTCCGCGTGGGAGCAGTCGTGGTAGGTTGCTTCTCGGGTATGGAAGTAGTAGGTGGAGCAGTCTCGGCTGATTGCTCTGCATCATCAGCGTCGAGGAGCGCAGTGTCAGGTCGCTCCCCCTCCTTCTGATTTCCCTTTTCTGCTGCAGTTAGTTTCTTTGGAACACTTTCCTGTAAACTCCTTCCACTTCTCAGTTGTACTGCATTACATTCCTTAGGGTTTTTATCAGTTTTACCAGGGAGAGTACCTTGATGCCTCTTCACACTCTCAGCAGTTTAAGCAATCTGAATGTCCATTTGTCTCATGTGGCTCGTGAGGTTGTCTTACTAGGTGCTCAAGTCATTGAACATATGATTCATTCGGGTGTTGATCTCATTAGTGACTTTATTCAGTGCTTTTCCCTGGATATGTTGACCCTAGAGTAGTTGCTGCAATATAGCTGTTACACCGCTCGCATCAGCCTGTGGAGTGGTTGCCGTCCCCGGAGCAGTATGTTGGGTCTGAGACTGGTTGTTCTGTGGTTGAGTCAAGTACAAGGCACGAGGTCGGTATTTCTTCTGATATCCAGGGTACTTTCCCTGATTATTCTACGCGTTCTCAGCTGGTTTATCTTGCTTAGGCCAGAAGAGCTGCGGGTTGTTCCTTACATTAGGGTTTGGGTGGTAGTTCTTAAGCTGCCATCCTTGCCCATTCACGTAGCTTACTTCCAGCTGATCGTGTCCAGCATTCTCAGTTAGGTCTCTGAGACCCTGTTCCGGGACTGTTTCTTCCATGACAAACATTATGTTCTGAGAGCTCTTGATCAGCTGATCAACCTTGACAGCTAGATCATCAATACTGCTCACAGTCTTGGAGCAATCGTGTTCCTTGTTCTTGTCCAGTGAGCTCGATGCCATATTTTCAATCAGTGCGAACCCTCCTTCTGTTGACTGAGTCATGAAGTCTCCATTACTCGAAGAGTCCAAAGCGTTTCGAAACTCGTAGTTTACCCCATCATAGAATACCTCTAGTATGTAATCATTCTCGAATCCGTGGTGTGTCCATTCCCTCTGGTATTCCTTGTATCGTTCCCAAGCTTCATGAAAAGGTTCGTCGGATTTTTTGCTTGAATTTCGATATCCTATGCCGTAGTGAAGCGGTTTTGGAATTGGTGTAGAAGTAGTTCAAGAACGCTGATCTGACTTGCTCCCATGTAGTGAGGGAGCCAGTAGGGAGAGAGTGTAGCCAGCGAGAGGCTTTCCCTTCTAGAGAGAAGGGGAACAATGTGCATTTGACATAATCTGGTGGTACTCCATTCGAGCGAGAGAAGTTGCAGACTCTCTCAAAGCTTTCGATGTGGTCCATTGGTAAATCAGAAGAGAGACCACCAAACATGTTTTTTCTGGACCAGACTAATCAAAGCAGGCTTGATCTCATAGTCTTGTCTGGTAAAGGGAGGCGGATTGATCTCGGAGCGATCGGTAGCAAAGTTACGCGGAAGGTTCCGTTCTCCAATTGGAGCTCCTCGCTCTCCGTGCTGCTGTGCCGCGAGTTCAGCTGTGTCCTGAGCAGCTTGTTGTTGATTCTGAATGGTCTATTGTTGTATAAGCGCCATTGCCGCAGTGAGATCATTCTGATCGTCGTGATCACCCATAGTGGAGGTAGTCGACCTTTGTTTGTTCTGTCTCTCTAACCTTGTGCGCTGTTCGTTGGTGAATGAAATTTATTCTCCTTGTGTGTTGTTCCGAGTATGCATACTGGTCATGCACTTGGATCATTTGCTGCAACGAAAATAAATAAAGCAAGTTAACTGTTATAGACTAAGAAGATTACCGAAAATCAAAGGTAAATTTCTGGTCCCCCGTCGCAACGGCGCCAAAACTTGATACACTAAAACTGAACCTTTCCTACTGTCAAGTTAACAGTGATAATTGTAGTATTTAGATTCAATCCAGAGGACCAGTTCACACCTTAATCCTATTAGTTTTCTACCAAGCTAAAACTCAATATGATGTTGATTGGGTTGTGAAAAGTAAATAATATAACAACTTCGAAAATAAGAATTCAAGAATTAAAAGAAGCTGGTCCAGGGTTTCTCATCGGATGCTAAAGTCGAGCCAAACAATTATTCAAGCATGTGGAAGCACGATCTAGAACTCGGATCACTCATATAGAACAGTCCATTGTTGTGGTACTGCTCCCTTTGCGGATCAGTCTAAACACCTAAAATTTCGTTTGGGTTCAGATCTGATTGCAAGCAATAGAGATCAAGTCCGATAGGTTCATCTATCACCTTGGTATCTGCGTTCGCGTGACCAAGGATACCAGACTCATTCACCCAAATATCAAGCTACCTACTACACAGTTAATGAGTACAGTAAACTTAAGATCTAACAATAAGTGATCAATTTAGAGCTAGCGTTAAGAACTGAATGAATGAAGAAACATTAAGGATTGCTTATCTATGTTTAGCTCATTACGAATATCACCCTAGAACCCTAGACAAGCCAGCTGACTACTCAACCATTAAACAAGATAACAAATACATAATAACTGAATAATACTACATAAACTTTAAAGAGAAACAATAGGGTTCAGGATGATCTTCTTTTGAGAAGAGAAGTCGTCTCCCTTACAATAGAGAATATTATGTCTAGGTCTTTTACAAAAACTAGCGTAGGAAATAAATAGGTTTAGAAGGTCTTTTTATAAGGAGGCACCGCCGACTTCAAGGAGAGGGAAAAAGGATTAGGGTTTTCTTCAAAGATGTCGAGGTTTCCATAAATATCGGGAGCACTCCTTTGGTCGCTTCGCATGATCGCTCCACGTAGATCAACCATCTGACTGCTCCGCATGATCGCTCCGCGTGGAGAAGCTGATTCTTGCATCTTTCTTCATGCACCTCTCTTCAGTCAGTTAGCTTTCCAATTGACCTGAATAGACTCAAAAAAACTAGACTGACTCGATAAAATATAGAAAACCAATTAGAAAACATGCATCCAATGGTGTCAAAAATACCATATATCAAATACATTCTCTGTGTTGCTTTCCCTTCAAGTACTCACTACACACAGCTTCAATTTCACTAAGATTTGGCAGCCCTCTAACCATTCCTTTGCTTTGCAGAGTCGTCAGACCTGAGTAGCTTAGGTGGTCATACTTACTATGCTATAGCTGAGCTGATTCTTGTGTGTTTTCTTGAAAGCACATTTCCTTTGTGACTTGCTTGTGTTGCTCTCTGGTTGACATTAGCATTAACATCCGGTTGCTGGACATGTTGCACTGAACAATGAGACCCTTGGTGGGATGATACATGCGTCACTGATTCTATTTGATTAGAACGGCTAATCCCTTTTCTTGTAGCTGTCCAAGGCTGAGAAGATTGTTCCTCAAATCAGGAACATAGAACACATCATTCACAAGATAGCTAAAACCTTCAAAGGATAGTCTCACACTTCCTTTTGCCTTGACCTCCATTTGTGTGTAATTGCCCAGTCTAACTTTTCTTTGGTAGCCTTCTTCCAAGTTAGGAAATAGACTGATATCACTACACATGTGTTACTGCATCCTGGATCAAGGAACCACACATCTTTGTTCTTCACCTCTTCAAGGTGAGCCATAAGAAGCATTTCTTCTGCTTCCTTCGTTTCTGCAAAGTGTGATTGTCTTGTCATAGTTGGACACTCACATTGATAATGTCCCAACTGGTGACATTTGTACCATTCCACAGACGCCTTGTTGTAACCTTGACGACATCTTCCCCTGCCTCGCCCTCCTCTGTAACTGTTTCTTCCACGTCCTTGTCCTTCATAAGAAACAGCAAGTGCTTGTTCTTCTCCTCCTTCCTTTTTGAATTTCTGCCCATGCACCATAAGAGAACTCGGTAAGGAATCAACCAGAAAGAGTGTCGATGTCCTTAGACTTCTCAATGGAACATACAATGTAGTTCCATTTTTTCTGTGAGAGTTCTCAAGATCTTCTCTACTATCTTGACATCATCCATCTTCTCTCCACAATTCCTCATATCATTAGCAATGATCATCACTCGCCCAAAGTAATCATTCACAGATTCACTTTGCTTCATTGCTAAAACCTTAAAATCTCTACGAAGGCGATTGAGTTGAGCCCTCTGCACACGAGAATTTCCTTGACACTTCATCTTCATAGAATCCCAAAGCTGCTTAGCAGTCTCCTTCTGAGTGATTGTCTTCAGAATTAACTTGTCAATCGATTGAAACAAGTAATTCTTAGCCTTCAGATCTTTGAGCTGCATCTCTTCTGACACCTTCTGTGCTGGTGTTAAAATCTCTCCTTCACTAGGCTGTGAATATCCCGATTCCACAACCATCCAATACTCCTTGGATCGCAAGAGATTCTTCATCAGCATACTCCAATGATCATAGTCTCCATCAAATTTCGGAATGCACGCCTGAGAGAAACCACCATTTCTTCCTTCAAATCCCATCGATACACTCTTTTGTTTGTGGCTCTGATACCAGATTTGTTAAAGCTGAAAGACAGTTGAACAAGTCAAGAAATCTGGAAACTGCAATGCTTCATTAAACAGTGAACAATGGCTTATAAGCCTTACATGAAACGTGAAATACACATGGGAATGTGGAGAACGTGGCCAAGTCAGAAATACACACTTGACCAATAACAGAAATAACAAAGTCCCTAAATAATAGAACATAATTCAAATTACTAACAAACTTATCTTATCAGTGAGAGCTTGGACTTGGGAAAACCATGGGCGTATATTGCAGAGGGCGTTGAGTTGGAAGTGGTTATGAGAACTCCAACTTCTTTTCGTTGGTTTGATGTGGAGAAACCACATGGATGGCAGCATCTTGTTTTAGTGGAAGCTAGGGAAATAGTTCGAGAGAAGGAAGAGGAGTTAGCCAATCTGAGAAGCAAGTTATGAACTCCAAATCATGAATGCTCTAATGTGGAAAATTTGAGTGAACTTGTGGATAAATTTAAAGAAAAAAGTGAAGAATGTGAAGCTTTAAAGAGATAAGTGTTGATACTAAGTGAAAAGAGTTCAGTGCTTCGTAATGTTCTTTTGGCATCATATGTTGGGTTTATTGTCGCTTTAGGAGAGATAATGGTTGTGATATTCAAGTACTGAAGTTGTTGTCTTAATCTGATATGTAGCTATCGGTTGTTTGGTTTAATGTTACGGTGTAGCTTTGTATGAACTTCATCTTTTGCTATTATATGTGTTTGTAAGACTGTTTTAAGTTGGTTTGAATTGTCCCATTGTTGTTCTTTAGTTCTTCTTTAAACAATGCAAAACATGAAAGTGAAGTCTCAAATTGATTGCCGGTGGAAAATAGCCTTAACATATACATAAACCAGTCCAAAGCATAAAAAAAAGCTGAAAATAAAGACATAAATACGTTCAGAACATGCAAAACGAAGCTGGCAAAAGAGAATTAAACATGTCCAAAACACAACATTAAATAAAAGAAACCGATAAAATAGACTTAAACATGTCCAAAGCCGATTGTCTTAGTCCTTTGTTGGAGGCTGACTGACTTTTCCTTGAGTAGGTTGCATGTTAGGCTCTTGTAGGTTAAGATCAGACGTATCATAACCACGGAGCTGCAATGGTAAGACGTCTACACTTCGCAACTTGACGTGGTTAATTTTTTTTATTTTTCTCTGATAACAAACATAGGGTTTAAATTTTATAAACGCTATTAGAAAGGCCAGCGTTGGTATATAATAGCATAAATGTTAAAAACGCTATACTACAATGCTATTAATACTCACATTTTCTGTAGTGTGTTTTGTGTTCCTTTGTTGCAGGTTGCTATGAGTGTGAATGATATTGTTACTTCCGGTGCTAAGCCTCTCTTATTCCTTGATTATTTTGCTACTAGTCGTCTTGATGTAGACCTTGCAGAGAAAGTATGGTTGCTTCATCACTTTACCAGATTTTAGGACTTGATATAATCACTTTACTAAATGGATTGTTGATGGTTGTGGGCAATCAGACTGTGCTCTCCTAGGAGGAGAGGTATGTTTTTTGCTTTAGGTACTGTAGTTTGTGCATGCCTTGGTTCCATACTTGTATCTATTATATACCCACTTTGTTCTTATGTAGGTGTACATCATTGACTACGGTGAGTGGCATGAACAGTCCTCAATACATAAACCAATAAATGTATGTTTCTGAAAACTTTTTTTTGGCCAAATCAGAAGCTCTTATGTTCTTATCAAATCAGAAGCTTTTTGTTTTGGTCTTTTTGTCTTAAAAGGATAGTTGTTTGATTGCATTGTTGTAGAGATTGCTGACTCTGTGGTTTCCTTCAAAGCCCTGATGGGAGGAAGATGATGATGTTCTCAGGATCTGGGATGCTGAGGTAAATTTGTTATCTTGACAAAACTGCAAAGGCATTTGTTCCTTTCTTTTTCCATGTATTTGTTATTTCAAAGTTGTTATGTTTGTATATACATATATCTGATAAGACTGGTGTTGTTTTTGTTTAACTGTTTCAGCTATGGGACATGAGAACGATGACTCTTCTTAAGACTTATGTTTCAGGGGCGCCTATAAATGTCGTCTCCATGTCTTCACTTCTTGACCATGTAAGTAATAAGAATACGTCAAACCTAGTATGTAGAGTTAAACACACATATGCTGTTGAGTGTTTTTGTTTTGTGTTCCAACCTTTAGTCTTCTTTTTTGCAAAATGTATTTGAGATGTAGTGCTTCTGATTCTCTAGAGAGTAGGATATGTAATCATTCATGTTTTTCAGTTTGTTTTTTATGAAACTAGCCTTTTTGTTCTGACTGAGTTAAAAGCATGTGATTCCGCTAATTTCCTTGTTTAGTTAGAATCTTATTGATATCTTGCAGTATAATTATTTTTCATTGCAAGTCTTTGTCCTATTTTTGTTCCTTCTTAGCTTGTCACATCTTTATGGTGTGCTAATGCTCTAATCTTTTGCAGGTATGAGACCAACCGAAAAGGAACTTTTTTTTATAACCATCAATCAAGTGTGCATGCAGTCCCAATGGTGATCAAGCTCATGTCTTTACGAATTAAAGTTCAAAGGACAGTGAGAGAAACTTTGCAGCATAGAGGAGGAAGACTTAGCTTTAGGTTTATGTTTTTGGTAGTTATAGGTTTATGTTTTTGGTTTAGTTATGGTTTAGATTTTTTTTTTTTTGGTTATTTTGTAAACAATTTCGATATATACAATTTAAAATCTAATATATATATATATATATATATATTATCTACACTATGATAGAAATTATTATTTACTATTATAAGTTATAAAATTGCAAAACTAAAAGAACGCTACCGAACTAATACTTCAACATAGCATTTGCAAAACGCTATGTAAAGTGACAGAGAAAAGATTGCGGGGGCAGACACAGCGTTCACCATAACACTGTGTTTCTCTGTATTAGTGTTTTTCGTACGCTATATATGTGACATTTTATTTTGTAGTGACTCATACTCGGATTTTGAATTCTTTTTGTTGTCTTTTTCTATTTTTGGCACTTATTTGGTCTAGGCTGTCGCAGAGATCCAGAACCTCTAGAAAACTAGGATTTTCCTAATTTTTCTTAATTACGTAAATCTACGGTGTAAATTTTTGTTCCCACAACAATCAGCATCAACCTTCTTATTTTCCACTTCTCCTTCAGAGTCCTTCAGAGATACCAAGACATCCAAATAGCTATCAACCATGATCTTCTTAGCTTCGTAAGAAGGCCTTTGAATATTTTCGGTATGCTAAGTCGAATATCTTCTCTTGACGTACACTTTCGCAAACTTTGATCCATCTTACTCGTACTACCACAAATTCTTGTTTGTGTTTAGCAACATGAGCTTGGGGCCAAAAATACCAAAGCTCGTCTTGAATAACAATATTGAGTTTTCCTTTTCTCAAGACGCTGGTAATACAAATACACCATGTATTTAGCAGTGACTGAAGCATCAGACATCCCATGAAGGTGTTCCCTAAGTCCTTGTAATAAGCAGTATATAACATCATGTTGGGAATCTTTGAACTGACTAGCAACTCCGTGTCAGGAATTTGATTTACGTCACACTTGGAACGCTGAAATCTATCAGAAACACTGCTGAACACCAGTAAGTCCTCGATAGAAACAATGCAGACCGGGTCTCCATCATAGATAGTGAAAACCAGAGCAAAACTAAAACAAGAACAGAACACCACCATCCCAAAGAGGACATCAAAAACAGCAAAATGTTGGGCTTCCGTTCCCATTTTCAAGGTGGTTCGCAAAACAGGTCTTCTACTTTGAGACGAGACAGAAAAAAAAGGATCTCAAGGATAACCATATTCTTAAAGTACACGACCCGTACAATGTACTTCTGGCATCTTAAGAAATTTCTTTGGGAACAACGCAATACTAGCTGCTTCATCTCCAAAAAAGAACATGAGGGAGTGGAATTCTTAAACTGCACCACGAACCATACTAACGACGCTTCCCAAGATATTTTTCCTTCATCACAACTCTGTCTTTTAGAGGTGTGTTCCTCCTGTTGCAATTTCCAAAACTCATGTTCGCACATCTCGCACTTCATTATACTCACACATACGATTTATCCCAACTAAGAACCCCTATGACGTCATAAGAGAACTCCACATGTGAAACACACACCACACTTAAGCTCCCCGTAGAAGCTCCAAGCTGTAACCCCATACGTAATAGTATCCATTGAAAAGACACCATTGGCACAATAATGAACATGGGGAGTACAAACCTTGATGGCTGGTGGAAACCAAGGCAAACTTACAAAGGTTGAAACCTCCGTTCCAGCTAGTACATATAGCACAAGAGATCCCAACTGAATGACCAAACGTCGAGAAAGAGTAACAAAGCATGTAGATGTTCGGGTTCTTCCAGGTTTCTCATCGAAAAATCCTAGTGAAAGAATAACAATACTCACCAACAAGTCCCACTTGATTCTGATCTTATCATTCTCTCTGTACACCAAGAAATTGTGGATATAGAAGAGGCGAAGTAGTTTGTGGTGGCATAAACGCAGGACATCCGTCATGGCTTCAACAACGACTATCATATCAGAGAAACCCACTACTGCCTCCAAACAAAGCATTTGTTTGTATTGTGCGTATCGACAAACAAAAATGTCTTCCTCCATGGACCACATGACAAGAGGTAACTGAGTTAATGATGATGAACAAACAATAGAGGCGTCTGCCGCGTCCCTTTGAACATGAAAACGAGGGCGAGGGCCAAACATGTTAGGGCATGTTCGTTTAATGAACTTTTTGTTCGTTTAGACACAGAAAGTACCACCATCTTGATTTCCAAAAATTTAGGCTTACTTTTAAAGTTTATTGAGCTGAACCAATTTGGATCATTTGAATGAAGATGATTCATTCAAAATGGTACAATGTCTAATATACCCCCTAAACATAATATTATTTGGTGACATACAAAAACTGACAAAATCACAAAATCACGTTTTTCCGTCAAAATCGCAAAAACACGTTTCCCGCTAAAACCGCAAAAACGCGTTTTTCAGTAAAAACACATTTTCCGCCAAAATCGCAAAAACGTGTTTTCTCGCCAAAAGCGCAAAAACACGTTTTCCCGCCAAAACCACAAAAACGCGTTTTCCCGCCAAAATCACAAAAACGTTTTTTCCCGCCAAATCCGCAAAAAAACGCGTTTTTACGCCAAAACCATAAAAACACGTTTTCCCGCCAAAATCAAAAAAAACGCGTTTTCTCGCCAAAACCGAAAAAACGCGTTTTCCCGCCAAAACCGCAAAAACGCGTTTTCCCGCCAAAACCGCAAAAACGCGTTTTCCCGCCAAAATCGCAAAAACGCGTTTTCCCGCCAAAATCGCAAAAACGCGTTTTCCCGCCAAAACCGCAAAAACGCGTTTTCCCGCCAAAATCGCAAAAACGCGTTTTCCCGCCAAAACCGCAAAAACGCGTTTTCCCGCCAAAACCGCAAAAACGCGTTTTCCCGCCAAAACCGCAAAAACGCGTTTTCCCGCCAAAATCGCAAAAACGCGTTTTCCCGCCAAAACCGTAAAAACGCGTTTTCCCGCCAAAACCGCAAAAACGCGTTTTTCCGCCAAAACCGCAAAAAACGCGTTTTCCCGCCAAAACCGTAAAAACGCGTTTTCCCACCAAAATCGCAAAAACGCGTTTTCCCGCTAAAACCGCAAAAATTCGTTTTCCCGTCAAAACCGCAAAAACGCGTTTTCCCGCCAAAACCGCAAAAACGCGTTTTCCCGCCAAAACCGCAAAAACGTGTTTTCCCGCCAAAACCGCAAAAACGTGTTTTCCCGCCAAAACCGCAAAAACGTGTTTTCCCGCCAAAACCGCAAAAACACGTTTTCCCGCCAAAATCGCAAAAACGTGTTTTTCTGCCAATATCGCAAAAACGCGTTTTTCTGCCAAAATCGCAAAAACACCATTATCCCATCTAAAATATATTTAAACTAATTCCCATTCAAATGAGCTTGATCGCTTGTGAGAATTCTTGAAAAAGAATCATATAGATCTCAGGAGCCCATAGTGACCACGGACATTTTCTTTCCCCTTTTTCATCAAAGACAAAAGCCACAAGAGAATCACAGTGAAGCATAAATCGCCCACCACAAGCGGCATAACAAAAATCATGTTCTTCTATGGACCTTACTAACAATGCCAGAGAACGTGACAAGAAGATCCAACCGCCGCTCACATTACACCTCATTTGAATGTCAACAAGAAATGCTCGCTGAAGAACGCTCTTACTCTGAACATCATATGCAACAGCTGAGCGAAGACAGCATCACCAAATTGTTCGAACCCGGTTCTTGCATCTCACAGCTGCAAGAAGAGAAGAGCTGCTCGGAACCAGTATTAATGGTGTTTGGTTCACTCGCCAAATCAGGAACGCATGTTTCACAACGACATATAACGTAGCTTCCTATTTCTTCTTCCTCACCTTCATTATTATCACAAAAGGACAAAGAAAAGGACTTTGTCGTTTTGTCTAGTACGGGATTCATTCCTTCTCCAGTTTTTACCAAATAAGCATATATTGATAAAAATATATGATCCCGAATCTTGAACATGGGGATTCCCGCAAGTAACATATTGTATGGAAAGTTGACCAATTCCAAAAGAAACTCATCAAACGATTTTGTGTATGTTCTTGTCTTTCTCCACACAAAGGGGCAAAGCTTATAGGATCAAAAGCGACATTCAGTTGATAGACGGGCTGCCTTAGCGACATTTTTATATACCGGACTAAAATATAAAGGATTAAAGGTCAATTTACTAAATAACTAAAATATCAATAACACTTTAAAAATGAGTTATTCTTAGGTTCACCCCCTAGGGTGAACCTCTAGGTTCACCAACCAATAGAATTGTGTTATTTCAAATTTGATATCTTTTAAAAAGGAAACCAAATCTTGTTAAATTATATTATGTTTTTAAAAAGAAAAATAAATAAATAATAATAGTCATTAATAAAAACGAAAATAATTTTT
>JABAYD010009218.1:0-14365 GCA_014822095.1 Diplotaxis tenuifolia
TTTTTTTAGGATTTGTAAAAAGGAAAACTACAACCCAACAATCTTTTCTTTTTACTATTAAATAAAATTTAATTTATTTCAAATTGTTTTTATTATCTTAGTATATATATTTTAATTATAAGATATTTTAACATATGTCAGAATATTAAAATGAAAATTCCTATCAAATAATATTTTGTAATTATATTTTGTTTCAGATTTAAAATTAGAAAATTACTATAGTAGTTTTTATAATTACTTTTTAACACTTTTTGTTATTATATTAGTATATATTTGTAATTATAGGATAATTTAACACATGTTGTAATCTTAAATATATAATTGGCATGTTTCATAATCGTGTTAATTAGTAATTTTGAGAGCCAAAATTTATATAATAAGATTGTATAAACGTATCGTGTTAGATATATAATTTCCGATTCAGACTGAAAATTATAAAATGTTAACTTGCCTTTAAAAATCATATTCCTACATCGACCCTATTAAATTCTTAATTTTGGAAAAAATTTCTCCAACCGGTGATCACCAAAGGAATAATAGGAACAACAAAAAAAAAGAAATGAAGAGGAACAAAATAATAGGAATATTTGTTCCTTGTTGTTCTTTCACGGATTTAATAAGAAATGGTTTTGTTCGCCGATTCTTTAAATTAAAAGAAATTGGAAGGAATATTGCAGAATTTTGTTTCTTATAAATGATGTTAAATTTAAGAAATGAAAAAAAAATTAACTATTATGATTCTTTATAAAAGGTGTCAAATTTAAGGAATAAATATAAATTAACTATTCCCATTTATTCTTCTACGCACCTGTTAAAGCATTGCGTATCGCCTTGATACTTTCGTTTGATTATATCGTGTAAGGGTTATTTTTATATCTATCTGTACGTACGTAGCCAGCAGTTGCATGAAAATTAATGATGTTAAATTTAAAAAATGAAAAAGAATTAACTATTATAATTCTTTATAAAAGGTGTCAAATTTAAAGAATAAATAGGAATTAACTATTCTTATTTATTCTTCTAGTCACCTGTTAAAGCGCGTATCACCTTGATACTTTCGTTTGATTATATCGTGTAAGGATTATTTTATATCTATCTGTACGTACATAGTCCGCAGTTGCATGAAAATTAATGCAACAACTACAATCAAATCCTTACTTTTGATTACATAATGGTTGCTTTCCAAAACCAAATTCATGTTGAAATATCACCTATAACAAACTATAGTTTATGGATTATTTATTTAAAAATTGCAGCACGTGTTTACTGTGATATTTGTCATTTTATACTGACAATAACGTCTAGAGCGTGAATATAGTGTTTTCTGTGTTTGGCAATTTGACCGACTCAGCAGACAGCAGACAGCAGACAAAGAAGATTTTCAAGGATCTTAACTTTGTGCCAAAAAAAAAACTCAAGGGTCTTAAATAAAAAGATTAATGATTATCGACCATAACAGTAACATGTATTTATGAACTATATGTAGTGAAATCTGTAACTGACCATAGCAACCATTTTTTGGCTGTGACTAGGAAACTGGAGAAAAAAGAGTGAAAATGAAAGGAAAATAAAATTAGGTATGGCATTCGGGGTCCCAATATCGAGTTTCGGTTTATCAACCGAGTGGTTGTTTTCGGGTTTATCAAAGTCGCTCCATTCGAGTTATATAAAAATTTGGTTAAGACCGGTTCAGGTTCTATCTGATTCTATCGAATTCGGGTCGGGGTTAGTAATCTTCAAAGAACGGTACAACCCAATGTATATTCGGGTTCAAGTTCGGGTTCCATTCGGTTCTTCGGTTTAAAAATACTTGATCTATACCTACTTTGTAACTAAACATAAGTAAATCATTTTTTCGATTTTAAAGTACCTGATTTGTAGCTATTTTGTCACCAAAGCATAAGTAAAATTAATTCAAAATAAGAAACGAATATCAAACATTATCATTCAGAATCAAATGAAAAGTAAACATAATTATTGATATAAAGAAAACCAAATAAATGAAAGCATAAAAACGAAAATGAATTTTTAATAAAATGAAAAACATTATTCAATGAAAATAAAACCGAAATCTAAGAACTTCAAGATTCAACTGTCACCTTCAACCATTAACCTTCATATAATATATCATTATTTTAAATGTTCAATAATATCTTAAAGTATTTTAGTTACATATTTGGAATTGTGAATATGTTTGGTATAAGTTCTCTTTTGGAATTCTAAATGTTTTGGGATCTATTGGATATCCATTAAAACTCGGATTCGGTTCAAGTAATACTCATAACATATAATACCATAAAACAAGATTTATTCGGTATTTATGTTGGGTTCAAAATCTTTTTTATAAGATCAAGTTCCGCTCGGATTTTTGGATTCAGTTTATATCCCAGCTCTAAATAAAATGGAAGAGATAGTACTTAAGTAAAATAAATATAGTTACTCTTGACTGAGTTAGAGTATATGTGTTCCTTTTTAAAACTTCGACTAGAGAAATAGGAAAATAGTTTTACATGATCGGTTCAAAGTAAATAGGAGTAATCAATTTATCTCATTGATAATTTACTCTAAGTGTGACTCCTAATCAAAACCTATGTGTTTCTATGTATGTGGGATGAGTCAGCTAATTCCGACAAAGTTTAGTTGATCCATTATTGCTCTAGAAAAATTGTAATACCGACTCCGTTTAAAATGTTCTACCAACCCTGATAATTTATCAATCTAACAAAAACACACGGTTATCCCAGTTAAAAAATATTATTGACCCCTTCATTCAGTAACCCAAAGCCACATCATTGTAGACAACCAATTTTGTCTCACTCTTCTGCTGACAACATATGGCGATGCATCTGTTCACTTAATTTGAAGGGTGTGTTTAGTGACTACCATAGTTAGACCCTATTTTCTAAAAACAAATTTAAATCATTAAAATTTCTAATACATATTAAAAAAAAGTTTCTAATATTTTTGTAACACAAATATATATCTTATTAGATATTATAATCCAGTAAAAAAATTGTTTTTTGTCAGCAATAACTGTATACAATATTCACTTTAAAAATTCCATAACTAAATTAACTGGAATTGCAAAAAAAAAAAGTTTTAAACAAAAATCTATCTAAATCATAGTACATCATCCCTTAATCCATAAATTGGATAATGAGAAACTTTTTCTTGTTACTCGAGAAAACGATAAACACTAATTAAGAAAATTATAAATCTTATTTTGATACTATTGCTGCTTGTGCTTCACAGTTCATCTCACCCTGTCATTTGAGAGATTCTCCTAGTTTCTTCGGTGAGATTTGTTGCGGTAACTGTTAATTTTGCATCTTCCCTCTTGAACTCTTCCAAATCTCTTTCATTAGGGTATTTCAACGCCGTTTCAGACTATTTAAAGTTCTTTTTGAATTATAGTTTTTAGGATTTAAATGAAAATTATGTGTGGGTAACCCTTTTATCACATATTTTAGTGTATTACAGGTATTGTTGTTCATCTTATCGTCGAATATACCTCTAATTGTAATCGCTGAAGCCTCTTAAAATTGAATTAATGATTAATGAAATTTGTGCACAAAACAAATTATGAATCCAAACCCTAGTTAACGTATCGTCAATGATAAATGGATATATAGGGTGTAAAAGGTCTAAACACTAGATAAAGTAAGAAAACAAATATATCTTAATTGCATAACGAAATGATAATACATTTAATGGAGAAAGCTAAGCACTAATTAAAAAGTACTAAAATGATTATTGTACAATAGGCTATCCATAAAAGCATATTAGAAAAATCTAAACCCTAAACAATAAGGAAACCCCAATTAAGTGAAAAGTAGAAAATCTACAACTCAGTGTTAAATATATTCTCATTGTTTTATTATAAGTGTTATTTTATTTTTGTGCACATAAATTAAACAAAATTAATTTTACATAATTTCTATATACAATTACAACTATTTATACATCTACCATATTTTAACCAATATAAAAATAAATTACATAAGAAAATTAATAAATTTTATATTAAAAATCGATAATAACATTTATTTTGTAACGAATAAAAATCTCTATTGTGACACTTAATATGAAACGAATGCAGTAATAGCCAAAAGTAAAGTTACATATCCAACATGTGAATCTTTTCATTGGGAACCAACAATAGAACCAAAGTCGAAAACCTTTTTTTTGCTATGAAGAAAGTCGAAAACCTAACTAGTATGAAACCGTCATCTAAGCCATATCAACTGTTTCGATGAAATACCAAAGAAGAGATCAGAAGATATCTGGTTGGTCTGCCGATAGCAGAGAGAGATATCAACTGTTTTTTTTTTTTTTGCTAAACAAATATCAACTGTTTTGAGTGGACTTTGGCTGAAATCAAAATATTTAACAAAAGTAATAAAGCCAAGTTGAGAGTAATGAGACTAAATTCATGACTACGGGGATGATTGGTAATTGCTCTAGGTTTTGTAGACAACCAAAAAATATTCTACAGCCATAAAATTATGTCAATCAATCTTTGCTTTAATTTTTTTCAATCTACAGCTGAGATGCCTTTTTTTTTTATTTTGGCTGTAGGTACTACTTTTTCTACAGCAAATAATCGATGTTCTAGAAATTTCAAACGGGTCGGTGAGTTTTTTTACACATAATTAATGTTTATTAATCAGATTATCATTTAAAAAAATCAAAGCAAAAACTCTACAGCTACAGCTTAAATTCTACAGCAAAAAGCTAAAAGCTACAACTTCAACTACGTCTATTTCTATTTTCCCTCAGCCTGTCTCCAAGTTGTTCACCACCTCTTATAATAATATTGTTATGTTTCAGTAATGTAAATTCAGATGAAAAGGCATCCACGTGATATAACAAGTCTAACTGCTTCACATAATTCTCAATTTCAGTTAATATTTGGTAGCTATCCTTGATGCATTAGGATTTGTTTTCAAAAACTTGTATCCTTTGTATTTTCATCTTGATAATAAAAGTCACATACTTATCCAGAAAAAAAGAAATATTCTAACTGCCACTACTGTTAATGGGTTCCCACGTTCTGCTCTCTATGAAGCCCATCTCCATCTGATGGTTGGGCGTTAATTTTGGAAAGTTCGAAAGACTTACCATTACATTATTTCTTCGTGCTTTGTCTTCGTTCACGCAGTATCAAAAATCAATTTCTAACGAATCACTCATCGTGAAACTTTACAGCTCAAGCTAATTTCTAATACAGTAAAATTTCTCTAAATTAATAACATTGAAATTTTGAATTTATTAATTTATAGAAATATTAATTTAAAGAAATTTTCTTTTTTCAGATTTATTTATTTTAAAATATGTTTTTATATATGTATATAAAAAACAATTGATTTTACGGTATCTGTAGTGATTAAATTTTAATGATACCAAATTTGTATTGTTCTTATTTGATTATTTGACACATACCGTAAATGTCAATACATTTTAAGAGTAAAATGAAAAAAAAATAATATTAAAGTGTTTAAATATTAAAAAAGTAAAGATAAGTTTCACTATACATAAAAATCAACTATGAAATATATTGATTATATTTATATAAACTTTAAAAATGTTAATTATTAATTTATGTTTATATTGAGACCATATATTTATATAAGAATCTTCACAAATTTATTATCTTATTATTTTATCGATTTATATTATATTTTACACCAGTTCAAGTTTGAGACTGATGAAATTTATTAATTTATATAGATTATTAATTTATAAAATATTAATTTATAGAAGTTCTGCCGTATATGCCACACTCCTCTAGGTTTAGTCTTGATACTATTTACAGACTATTGGAGCATGACCAACTATAGGACCAACTATAGGGACGCATTTAGTTTTTTATAAAAATTTATTTAGAGTAACCATTGAAAAAGAGAGAAAAGTGGTGTCTCATGGGTTCCGAAGAGGTTCTAGTAACATCTCTTTTTAGAAATTTTTGAATTTCGCTCTCCTATTTTTTATTTTTATTTTCTATTAATTTATGAAATATTTGTCTACATAACACCGTTGGAAAAACTACGAGAAGAGTGTATTCAATTTTAGGTGATTTGTATTAAAATAAAAAATTTACTGTTATTTAAATATTAATTTTAAAAACTCATCTAAAATCTACTATTATTAACATAGATAGTGATGAGAGATTAGGTGTCGTGCATTGTGGAGGCCACTGGTAGTTCTGCTCTACACTAATCCTTAGTTCATACTTTGCCATGCGTAAGCGTTTTTTTGTGTGATCTCTCTATTCGGGATCAGTCTTCTGGTTGCTCCACATGAACACTGGCATTGAACGAGTAAGGGATTGTGTTTGATCTTTTCCTCTTCGGCTTTTTTGCATATATCTGCACATATAATACTTGAAAAAAAAACAAAATGCATGAAGACGGAACAAAGGCTTAAGGTACAGGATGCGAACTAGCTAAAGAGGAGCTAACCACTCACAATCAATCGAGAGGGATAAGAAGGATTAAGATGTCCTGAGTGTAGGTCTCGTTTCCCTGATCTAATACCCATAATAAGAGGAATTACTGTCAAAATTAGGTTCAAGTTAGATGGAGTTAAGTCTACCCAGTATAACCTGATTGGATGAAACTGTTAAGGTCACTGAATAAGAAAGTTAGAGCACGAGGTGGTTAATTGATCATCATAAAACATCTTATGACTCAATAAAAACACAAAGAAAAAGAAAAGATTAGTAGCAGATGCAACACACTGCCTCCCCCAGACTTAATTCACACCATTCCTGGAGTGAAATCAAGTAGAGGAAGGCTCAAATACACACAAAAATAAAAGCAAAGAAAAATAAAGAGTTCAGATACATGAGACAATGGTGAAGGTAGAGAAAGACGGATTGGGCTGATTCGTCGCTCTCGGAGTGACCATCGCGCTTCCTGTTCCGCGGAAGCCGTCCACTGGTTGCGGCTGAGCTCGCTGGTTCCTAGCCTGGTCGGTGTCTTCGATGTGGTGTCTGCTCCGATCCTGCTCCTGATCCTGCGTGCTAGCTTGCCCTCCCAAACAACCGCCGGTGATGGTTCTCAGGATGCGCTTCATGAGGCTGTTGTTCTTGCGGTGGGAGTTGAACACTCAACGGCGGTAGATCGCACTGTTAGCTTCCACCTCTAAATCGTCGAGGTCCTCAAGGTCATACTGGTTCCCAAATTCGGGGGTGATGTCCTCTACTGCATCATCCATCTCATCATCATACGGGGCTGCTCGCGGATCACGACATAGAAACTCCGGAGCAGGAAAAAAGCGGATGTTCTCGAACATGTTGAAGCTGGTGAGATCAAGCTGAGGAAGCTTGCGGAATCGAACAGTCCCCTCCTTGTCAGTGAACTGGTAAGTGGTCTCGTCGCGAAGGATGTGACATGAGATCAGATAGGCGATGTCGAGATACTCTAGCTGGCTGTTGCAAATGTACGAGCTGTGGTTGAACTTGAAATAGTGGAACAGGGGAGTGAGCAGGCTGCCGCAGCTGTCCTTCTTGCTCTCAGTCTTTATCAAACAGTCGCCGCGGGTGTAGAACATCCAAGCGAGATGGAAACCTGGAGTTGTGCGTACCGGCTGTAGGGGAACAACTCTCGCTCTGCGTAACTCATCTTCTACACATGTGTACAACATATGCAGCTATCCTATTGTCACCTTGGAGGTGTGTTATTTGGCGAACAGTAGGTTCAAGATCACCTTCGCAATGATCCGGAGCGAGGGGTTTCTGATGTGGGACTGATATGCTCTGCGTGACATGAAGGTGCCGTTTGTGATGAGGTCCCGAAAGGCGTCAGACGGGGTGAACTTCTTCTCTACAGCCACTTCCCTGGGTTCCTCCGGTATCTCGTACAGTTCATTGAGCTTGTCAAGAGGCAAAGAACATAATTTCCCGTCGGCCATGAAGTTGAAAGAGCAGTTTTCATAGGTCGCGGCGGAGGGATCCTCATACGCTAGGTGAGCTTTAGCGAGCACTTGTCGAACGAGATCTGGGTAGAGCTCGTAAGTCAGGAAGCAGAGGGTAGCGATCCCCATGGCTTACAAAGTAGCGACCACATCTGTTTCGAGCCCAAGTGTAGCCAATGTTCCCTTGTCGCCGAAACGCGTGGGGAGTATATATGCGTTGAGAAGCAGATTGTACCGGGCCGCCGACTCCTTGTCCCATCCCTCACAGTTGAAGTCAATGAGCTGCGGGTCATTAAGATCGATCAGCGTCCCCTCCTGCTCGTGTGGCCAAGGGTAGGAGGGAGGAGCGTTATGGTTCGGCGGTGGGATGTAATTCTTGTGGGTGATCTTGGGCGTATTGACTGCCTTGAGGAAGAGGATGGAACGATATTACGAGGTCTCAATGTTTTTTGTCCAAACTCAACTAGCAACCCAATAAAGCCAAGGCGAATTCAATCTCATCAAATAAGTCTTAACAACAAAAAGATATATCTAAGATCGTTTCACAATGGTACCGAATCAAGACTATATAATCCGAGCAATCCTAGCCGCGAGACCTTAAAAATGAAATCCAACTATATCTGGTTCTTCCCTATTTCCATTTGTAACTAGTATAACCATCTTATCTAGCCACAATTGTCGACAAAAGTCGAACAAAATAACTCAAGTGAGAAACCTTCAAACCGCGAATCGAATCGAGAAGGGGTAGAGATCGTTTACTGTGCGTGTGGAGAGAATATAACTACAAATAAAACTCAGAGTGTGGAACTATTAGCCTCGAAGATCCGAGAAAATGAAATCGAGGAGAAATAGTTTGATTTTTAGGGTTCTTATTTGCAAGCAGTGTACGGCGGCGAGAAAAGAAGAATGTAGAGAAGTGGTGATTGGCTTATCCTTATATAGGAAAACCCTAACTGTTCCCCTTTTTTTATTTTTATAAATTTTGTTTTATTCTTTTCTTTTGGGTCCGAAAGACTTGCATGGGATCAATCATGATAGCGATTGCTCTTGTAAGGGAGCGATCGTCTGGTTGATCCGGTCTGCGAGCGAGCGCATGTACTGTTCTAGAACAAAAGTCCTTGGGTTTTTGTTTCAAGCACTTGTAAATTAATTACTGGTGTAACAAAGCAAGCAAAAACAAACATTTACATTTACCAGTGGTTTGCCTCCCACTAAGCACTTGGTTAAAGTCACTAGCTTGACTTTGTCTAGCCGATCAGGCTAAGGAGGGCTCGCTCAGGGGAATTCTTCTCCCTGCGCGATGGTTGTGTCAGCTAGATAAGGTTTTAGGCGCTGACCATTAACAGCGAACTCTGCTCCACTTGTGTCCAGTAACACGACTGCTCCATAGGGTCGAACTTCCTTAATGATAAATGGTCTGGACCATCTGTACTTCCGTTTTCTAGGGAACAACTTCAACCTGGAATTGAAAAGTAAGACTCGATCATTGGGCTTGAAATCTCTGCTGATGATCCGCTTGTCATGATACGCCTTAGTCTTCTCTTTATAGATTTTGGAGCTCTCGTAGACGAGATGCCTGATTTCCTCCAGCTCATGGATCTGGATGGTGCGTATTTCCTTGGCTGACTTGATGTCGAAGTTGAGCAATTTGACTACCCAAGCCGCTTTGTATTCAAGCTCAACCGGATGATGGCATGCCTTACCGTAGACCAGGTGGTAGGGAGTGGTCCCCAGTGGTGTTTTGTACGCTGTTCTATATGCCCATAAGGCATCGTCTAACTTCAGGGACAAATCCTTGCGGGTTGTTCCAACTGTTTTCTACAGGATGCTCTTGATTTCCCTGCTAGATACTTCCACTTGGCCACTGGTTTGCTGATGATAAGCTATGGCTAGCTTATGCTTTACACCATTCTTCCTTAAGAGGTTTTCAAAAATTTTGTTAATGAAGTGAGTACCTCCATCTCTTATGACCACTCGAGGTACTCCAAACCTTGGGAAGATGATCGATGTGAAGAGCTTGGTCACTACACGCGCATCATTGGTCGGGCTTGCTATTGCTTCAACCCACTTAGATACTAGTTCACTGCAATGAGAATATACTCGTTTTTGTGGAAAGGTGGGAACAGGCATATGAAGTCGATTCCTCAACAACCGAACACCTCAATCTCCAGGATGAAATTTTGAAGCATCTTATTCCTCTTGCTGATGTTCCCTTGGCGTTGGCATGTGTGCAACTGGCTATGAAAGCGTGAGCATCTTGGAACATGGTGGGCCACCAAAAACCGATTTGCAGGATTTTAGAGACGGTTTTGAATGTGGCAAAGTGACCAGCGTAGGAGGAGCCATGGCAATGGTGCAGTATCCCAGGAATCTCATATTCTGGAACACAACGGTGGAACACTCCATCCTTTCAGTTTCGGTAGAGATATGGCTCGTCCCAAAAGTAGTGTCTGGAATCTTTGAGAAATTTTCTCTTATAATTCTCAGTGAACTCGACAGGCTTTTTCTCAGCAGCTAGGAAATTAGAGATCTCTGTGAACCAAGGTAAATGGGAGTATCGTTTCTTGACCACAGAAACGTAGTGATCCCGCTCGTCGAAACAATCAGCTTTCGTAGCAATGAGGTCGCTCTGACCGTACAGACCAATCGCATAGACGTGCTCTTCGGGAAGACTGTCATCAAGAGCAGTCTCTTCGTCAATTCTCATTCTGGATAGGTGATCTACAACTCCATTTTCAATGCCCTTCTTATCTTTGATCTCGAGATCAAATTCCTGGAGCAGTAGGATCCACCTTAGAAGGCGTGGTTTCGTGTCTTTCTTGGTCAACAAGTATCTTAGAGCAGCGTGATCCGTGTGAACGATGATCTTAGACCTCACTAAGTAGGATCTAAATTTCTCGAAAGCAAAGATGATGGCAAGGAGCTCTTTTTCAGTCGTAGCATATCGACATTGAGCTTCATCCAGTGTCCTGCTCGCATAGTAGATCACGTGTAATTTCTTGTCTTTTCGCTGTCCCATGACTGAGAGAACTGACCAAGGCTCCCTTCAAAGTGTGAAAGGCAGCCATACAATCAATGTCAAAGGAGAATAGAGCTTCCTTGCAAAGCAGTCTGGTGAGTGGTCTAGCAATTTTTGAGAAATATTGTATGAACCGCCTGTAGAAAATGGTATGCCCCAAGAAACTCCTTATTCCCTGGGATTGTCTGCGGTTGCAGACTCATCATCACCTCAATCTTTTCCTTGTCTACCTCAATTCCCTTTTCAGAGATTTTATGTCCTATAACAATCCCATCTCTGACCATAAAGTGGCACTTCTCCCAATTCAGAACAAGGTGTTTCTCTTCACATCGCTTGAGGACCCTGCATAGATTAGACAAACAAACATCAAAGGAGCTCCCATAGACGCTGAAATCGTCCATAAAATCCTCCATGATGTCTTCGATTAGGTCAGTGAAAATAGACATCATGCAACGTTGGAAAGTCGCTGGAGCATTGCACAACCCAAAAGGCATCCTCATGTATGCGTACGTTCCATAGGGACATGTAAATGTCGTCTTCTCCTGATCATCTGGGTGGATGGGGATCTGAAAGAAACCTGAATAACCATCTAAAAAACAATAGTATGGATGGTTAGCCAATCTCTCAAGCATCTGATCAATGAAAGGAAGAGGGAAGTGATCCTTGCGAGTTGCAGCATTCAATTTACGAAAATCAATGCACATGCGATGTCCAGTTACAGTTCTAGTAGGGATCATTTCATTCTTTTCATTAGTTATGACCGTTATTCCCCTTTTTTTAGGAACTACATGAACGAGACTAACCCACTGGCCATCAGAGATCGCATAGATCACGCATGCTTCTAGAAGTTTCATTATCTCTTTCTCTACAACATCTTTTAGATTCGGGTTTAACCTCCTCTGATGTTCTATAGAAGTCATCGATTCATCTTCTAGATGGATTCTATGCATGCACAAATCAGGTGAAATGCCAGAAATATCAGTTAGAGAATAACCTAGCGCCTTGCGGTATTTCCTCAATTCACACAAAAGCTTAGCAGTTCCCACATTGTTCAGTTTAGAGTTTACTATGACTGGATAGGTGGAGTTAGGTCCGAGAAATGCATACTTGAGCCCTGCTGGGAGGGATTTGAGTTTTACCTTTGGAGCTTTCAGCTCGCTCCATGGGTCGTCTACATGATTGCTCGAAGTTGTTGCTCGCTTAGAAGGGGTTGGTCCGTTCAGAATGCTCCCTTCTTTCTCCCCCAGACTCAAGAATGCGGCCAGTTTCTCCATGATTTTAGCATTGTCTAGCATCTTTTCATATCCATCAGCGTCCACATTCGTGATGTTGTGCTCAGTCGTGGCTCGAGTTAGTGCTAGTTCGAGTGGATCATCGATTAAGATTTTCTCGATCACTCATTCTTGGGGGGGAAAGTGCATGATCGCCATTTTTCAACTGAGTAAGTCTGCCCATTGATCATCAATTTTTTAAGCAATGAGTTCATTTCGAATTTCATTGCGATGTCACCGAGATGCAAGTCGGTCCTTCCTTTTCTAACATCAATGATAGCTCCAGCCGTGCATAGGAAAGGGCGTCCCAAAATGATTGGATCTCTCGGCTCATCGTCAACTTCCAGGACCACAAAATCCGCTGGTATGTAGGCATTGCCAACTCTGACTTGAAGATCTCCTAAAATACCTACCAGTGACTTGACATATCTGTCGGCGAACACTAAGGATATTCTGGTTGGTGTGAAAGACGTAAATCCTAGCCTTTTTGCAACAAAGTAAGGCATGAGGTTTACGGTTGATCCCAAATCACATAAGGAGAGGGAAAAAATAGTTTTCCCAATCTGGGATCATCCAACTTCTTAATCGGTTTGTTCTGGAGCACTGCACTGCATTCCTTTGAGACTACCATGATCTCACTATCTCCAGATATTTTTCCGGAGATCAAACCCTTCATCAGGCTGCTCATGGAGGGTATCATCTGAATCGCATCCATCAAAGAGAGTTTGACAGTTAACTCTTCAAACATTTTCGTACACTTGGTTTCTTTGCGATTTTTCCGAGTCTTCTTATTAGAAACATGGTATGGGTCCTTCGAAGTGTAATTACTCGTGGGAGCAGTCGTGGTAGGTTTCTCCGCAGGCACGGAAGTAGTAGGTGCAGCAGTCTCGGCTGATTGCTCTGTGTCGTCATTGTCGAGGAGCGCAGTGTCAGGTCGCTCCCCCTCCTTCTGCTTCCCTTTTTCTGATGCGGTTAGTTTCTTCGGAACACCTTCCTATAGACGCCTTCCACTTCTCAGCTGCACTTCATTACATTCCTTAGGGTTTTTATCAGTTTTACCAGGGAGAGTTCCTTGCTGCCTCTTCACACTCTCAGCAGTCTGAGCAATCTGAATGTCCATTTGTCTCATGTGGCTCGCGATATTGTCATACTTGGTGCTTAAGTTATTGAACATATGATTCATTTGGGTGATGATCTTATTAGTGACTTGGTTCAGCGCTTTTCCCTGGATCTGTTGACCCTAGAGTAGTTGCTGCAACATAGATGTTACACCGCTCGCGTCAGCCTGTGGAGTGGTTGTCGTCCCCGGAGCAGTCTGATGGGTCTAAGACTGGTTTTTCTGCGGTTGAGTGAAGTACAAGCCACGAGGCTGGTAGTTCTTCTGATATCCAGGGTACTGTCCCTGATTGTTCTGCCCGTTCTCAGCTGGTTTATCTTGCTTAGGCCAGAAGAGCTGCAGGTTGTTCCTTACATTAGGGTTTGGGTTGTAGTTCTTAAGCTGCCATCCTTACCCATTCATGTAGCTTACTTCCTCCTGATCTTCTCGAGCGTTCGTTCTCAGTTAGGTCTCCGAGACCTTGTTCTGGGATGCTTCTTCCATGACAAACACACTGTTCTGAGTTCTCTTTATCAGCTGATCAACCTTGGCCACTATATCATCAATACTGCTCACACTCTTGGAGCGATCGTGTTCCTTGTTCTTGTTCAGTGAGCTCGATGCCATATTTTCAATCAGTGCGAACGCTTCTGGTCTTGACTGAGTCATGAAGTCTCCATTACTCAAAGAGTCCAAAGCATTTCGGAATTCGTAGTTTACCCCATAGTAGAATACCTCTAGTATGTAATCATTCTCAAATCCATGGTGTGGGCATTCCCTTTGGTATTCCTTGTATCGTTCCCAGGCTTCGTGAAAAGGTTCGTCGGATTTTTGCTTGAAATCCGATATCCTATGCCGTAGTGAAGCGGTTTTTGGACTTTGGGTAGAAGTAGTTCAAGAAAGCTGATCTGGCTTGCTCCCATGTAGTGAGGGAGCCAGTCAGGAGAGAGTGTAGCCAGCGAGAGGCTTTCACTTCTAGAGAGAATGGGAACAGCGTGCATTTGACGTACTCTGGTGGTACTCCATTCGAGCGAGAGAAGTTGCAGACTCTCTCGAAGCTCT